>VZTO01003624.1:1948-16065 GCA_013400615.1 Syrrhaptes paradoxus
AAATAATAAGATTACAGTGCAGAGAGCTGTACAAAGCTTTCATCCTCATGTACAAAGAATGTGAGTTTCTCTTTCACGTTTCTTCTTCCAAGTTCTTTTAAAGGCTTTACTTCCTTTTTGTGGTAAGCCCTTTAACTGTATTTGTGCAAAGACATATTGCAATAGCTGAAATCAAAGTAAGAATGTTTACAAAACATAACATCCTTATCTTATAATATAGCAATGTTATAACTTCAGGTTTGTACTGAGAAATCTACAATCACTACAGAGTGTTAATTATTATAGCTTTCCTCTTCTGTGGAATGTGCACCCAAGTGAAATTTGCAAAAGACTTTAATATATTTCTGTCTTCCCTTTCCACAGTTGCTTAATAACTCTTTAATGTTTTATTCCAATCCAGGTAAAATGCTCGTCTATAAGTTAGTGAGTCTGTTTTGTTACGTGGGATGTCAGCTGCATGTTGCCAATTAATAGTGGGGGAAAATTCACTCTATCACAAAGGAGCCGTTCAGTGGACATTATTTGGGACTGTTCTGAATTGAATTGGTGCAAAATCCCTAGTTTAAGCTGGACTGCTGTTTGAGCAGTTGACTTATGAGAGATTTTTACTTTAGCATGTATAGAAACTGCAGAAAAATGACCTAGTTACAACATAATTTTGTAGCTAGCACATTTCTCTGGCTGTTGTATTTTTGGCAGATTGATTTTAAAAATGATTAGGCTTTTGATAGCACTAGTAGTGCCACTCACAATACTCCTGGTAAGTTTAACTATTAGCTAATCATTGGTTGGGCAGGAAATGAGCAGATAAAGATGAGGAATGAAATAATTTGTATTCTAATAACAAGCAAAGTTATGTTGTCTTTGTCTACCTCTAGTAGCTTGGGAAGAAGTTTTTGATAGTTGACTTCATAACAAGGCTAGCTTTTTGGGAATCAAGAGCAGTATATTCTTTTTAGAAAAGATGCATGTGGTGAGGATAATCAGCCACTAGATGTATTTGTGAAAGTACGTTGGATGCTCTTTGCGAACTTAAGTCTTTTAAGTCAAGACTAGGTATGTGTTTCAAAAATGTCATATGGCCAGTAATTTAATTTAGTAAAAGAATTAACAAACCTCTGTGGTCAGAATTATACAAAAGGACAAATTAAATGGTGAATTTTTTTTTTCTGTTTTTATAATCTGTTGGTCAATAAAGCAACCCTGCAAGTTTCTCCTTGGAGAACGGAGGAGAGAATAAAAGCTGTAGTGCATGTTTCAATTGCAAAGCAGAGGAAATATGCTCTTCAGAAATTTAAGCATGTCAGTTTTTCTGAGTATACAACAGAAGTCATAAAACCATTTAACAGTGGGAGGAAATAGAAGATTTCTTGGCTGAAAGCCCAAAACTGGGGCTTAATATGTGAAAGGTATGCTTTACTGGAGTTTTAGAGCTCAATCTTGCTTTCTTTTCAGTAGGTGAGTAAAATATGAGTAGCTTTCTTGGTGCAAAGCCAATTTGTCAGTCCTGTCATTCAGGAACTGATGGATTTGAAGACTAGCTGAGTTGATCTAGATAGATGTAACTGCTTGTGACTGCAGGGGCCTAGCCTTTCAGCAAAAATTATTCACATGCTTCTGGAATGTTTTTCCGACTCTGTATTTTGGCCATGTTCTTATACCAGGATAGAGAAGACAGTCAATGCGGTACTATTACACACCAGGGTACGTACATACCTGCCTCTAGCAAGTCATTAAGGGACCTCTTTAATGACAGTATTGTTTTAGTGAAATTAGAGACTGTGGAAGTGTTTTTTTTTTATTATTTTGAGATTGTCATACTGTTAAGATTATCCACGAAAAGGAAGAATAAAAAACCAGAGAGGAAATGCCTTATACCAATTTTTTTTCCCAGTACCTCAACATTTGTAATGATGACAGTTGATGTTGATATTTTCTGTCTACTGATGTCATTCACTTGCTTTAAATAACTTTCGGGCTTCTGCAGCATTTTTTATATTTAATAGCAGGTGTATTTAGCGTTCAGAATCTTTTGGTTCCTCTGCTGATACTGTTGAATTGCTAATGTGGAAGAGGATGATTTGAAGCAAAAACAAAGGGATGGTACAGCTGATCATACAAAAGAAGAAAACAGAGAAAACAGAGGCCTTCAGTGCTTTTGTTATCACACACTTACAGATAGCTATCTAGGATTAGGACTGCCTTTCGTTTTTTTCGGCCTGTAAGTGGCTGAGGTGCAAAATATTTTCTCTGGGTAACGAGCCTCTCAGCTGGAGTTACTAGACTTGGGTTAAAATTATGACTTTTACTGTCAAAATTTAAATAATTTGTACTTTCCTTTTGATGCTTATGTCACTCTACACCATTGGCAAGTTACGAGAGGTATTTGAATCAAGTAGAGAATTCTTGCTAACTTAACAAAAATGGAAAGAAATAACTCCAAAATAACTTAAAGAAATAACTTAGGAAGGTTTTTCCCGTTCCTTTTTAAGTTAAGAAATAGTGTATACATAGAAATAGCATATAGTAAACTATATATAATTTGGATGGTATGTGATATTCTTGTCAAAACTTATGGTAGCATTGAAATCAAATAAATGTTTGGAACTCAAAGGCATAGTCTGTAACATTTTCTCTATATGTGTTGAAATCCACATCGTGGAAATTATAGAAGTAATTACTTGTGTGTTTGTGTGTTAGAAGGCAGAAGGCTTGTGTAAATGCACTTTTCAAAATGTACTTGTAACATTTGATCTGCATTTTAATTGGCTGGTTTTCTGGAATTACTGGACTTCCCCGCCACAATGAGATGCCATTTAGGACCGAGATTGAAATTAAAGTAAGTGATTGCTGGTTTTCAATTTACTTCAACACTATCTTCAGCACATACACTGGCAACTTAAATACTGAAACATAAAAGTGTATGGGGCCAGGCATTAAGTCTTGATTTAAAATTCCAGCTTTTGTTCTTGACCTTATTATTTCTTTTGTTATAAATTACCATTAGTACGTAATTTCTAATGTAATTTAGGTAAATCAAGTGCTGAAAGTACTTTAAGTGATCAGTGATGGCCAATGTGGACAAAAAAAAGCCATGTAAAAAAATTTGGCCTCAATTAGCTGATAGCTTATTGTATTTCCAAGTATCAAGGTTTTTCATAAATAATTCAAGCTTCACATTTTTCTCTAGAGTTAATTTCAAAGTCCAGTAACATTGCAGGTAAACCCTGAAGTTAGCAGCATGGGTTGTATATTAATAAGAAAATTACATTCCAGACACACAAACTGAAATGCAGGTTAAAACTCTGTAAGCTGGAACTTTTCAGCTGAACTCTATAAAATAATAATGATGAAAGACAAGCTACCCCAAAAGTTCATTCTGTGGATGTGAGCTGGAAGAAATTTTCTGTTTCTGACATGCTCTGTGTTTCCTGAAGAACTAGCTTTATTCCAGTTCCAAATATTCAAGGTTTAATTACAGGCTTGTTGTTATCTGGAAGTCTTATAAACTCTGTATTTGCTCAGACTTTTGTATATGTTAATTCCAGTGACTTCTTGGCAGTTTTGTGAAAAACTATTGAAAGTTGGAATGATCATGGTCAAATGTAAAAATAACCTAAAACTCACCGCAAAGAGAGTCCAAGTGTTGTTGCCCAAGTGTTTTCTTACCTTCTTGTCTTAAATTTTACTTTTAAACTATACATAAATGATACCATTGATACTACTTTGTCATTCCATCTTTTGAAGTGTTAGTGTTACTTGTTGTTGAGCTGTAGTTAAACCAGTTAAACATTGATATCAATGGTTATTTTCTTTTTCAATTTTCTCAAATTTATATTGTCTTATAAAACTTTATATTGTATTACCAGCTAGGATAGCTTGTTCTATAGCTTGTTAAATAACTGCATCTTGGTGAAGTTAATCTTAGTTAGGTCTGGGTATTTAGAAGTCCTGAAATGACACACAGTTTCTAGATACCCTTGGATTATCCTTGAAAGCCTTGAACACTTAATGTTGCTTATTTTCAAAATGAACTCTAAATCAAAGTAATTCTAATGATATACTTAATCTGCTGCTTCTTAAGATATATTGCTGCATAACTGTTTTTGAGTTACATTATTTCTTCTTTTCTATACGATTGTCTTGCAAGACTTACCTTTTCTGGAAGTTTACTCAGTGTAACTGCTTAAGACCTGACTTACCCCAACCAAGGAATTTGTGTGGCTATAATTCAGACTTAAACCTGAAAAAATAAACAAAAGAAAAAACAGTCAAAAATTACAGTGACTGGGCAGGGGGAGGGTGAGGACCTAGCAACAGGAGAAACTTATTCCTTGATCACCACTTTTTACTTTTCATAAGTGATTTGATAATAACATAGGCATTCATTGACCTTATTGTAGAATATAGAGTGAAATCTTTTATCTGTTGCTTATCCTAAGAAAATAGGTTATGTCAAACAAAGCTTTTTGGGTATTTTTGCTTTTTATGCTGCAGCAGCCATGGATAAACAGGGCACCGCATATGAAATAAAAAAGATCCCTTTTTTCAGGTATTTATTTCCTCTTCTCCTTCAGATCTAAAACTATGGGCAGAAGTTAGCAAAAATCATTCTGCCAAGAAGAAAGATGTTTCTCTTTTTAATCAGAACAATAAATCCTCTTTGTCAGCCATGAGATGTGCAGGAAATAGAGTAGTGACCTGTGGATTGATCCTTCAAAACACAAATGTGTGTTATCCCCATTAGCTGTAGTATTCATTGTCTAGGATTTAAATGAGCCAAACACCATCTTACAAGAGGAATTGCCTAAACATATACTACAGGCAAAACCTTTTACTCTGTACAGTAGGATTCACTACTGTTAGACTAATAAATGATTGTTTCTTCTTTGAAGAAGTTTTATTGATTGAACAGAATAGATAATAGAAGATGTTGGAAGACCTGGTGGATATTCTCTATGTGGCATTTTTGTTTGTGCTTTTAAGAGCCGTGAATTATAATTTGGAGTGGTTTTTTAGTCAGTCATGACACCCTGCATGTTTCCTATGGCAGGTTCCAAAGATTAAGGATATATAATCAGAAGCATTTGTTAAGATCGGAGACTGCTCTTTGCAGAAAGCATTAACTATTTTGCAAAGACTTTAATAATACCAATACGGGAGATAGATTTTATTTAATTTTCTGGTGATAGTGACCAAATGAGTAACCACTTTATTTCTAAATGTTCCTCTGGAAAGCTTTGTAAAGCAATCAATAAATTGTTGAGTGCTCTAGAATTCTAAGTAGAACATTTTGTGTAAGTGTAGAGCAAATCTGTGACTTATTTACTACTGAGGTCTGATCAAGTCATGAGGTTTTAATTTTAGTTTTGTTTTGATTGTGTTTTCAAATGCTTGAAGGTTATACCAACAGCAGTAATTGTAATGTAGTTCCTTATCAGGTTATATTGTTTGTGTCATTCCAGAAAAAAATGATTGTGATGCAAACAGTGGCTAGAGATTCTGCGTACGTTGGACTTGAGGATTAATAGGAACCTCCATATCTACAGAGAAGTTGTACCTCGCAGGTTTCTGTAAGGTCCAATTTACTGAAACACCTCTAATTTAATTAATATATTTAGTTCCAAGAAGGCATAGGATATGCAGATCAGAAATTTTAAAGCATCGGGCAAATGCTACAAAACTCTGATGTTAATAATATGCATAAACTGCTGACCATACACTGGCACAGCCCAGCCCTTGGGAATATCTCCCCACCCTCTAGTGGCTGAGCTGCTTTTCAGAGCAGTGGACTTCAAAATCACCTGCAGAGATTTGCCAGAGGAGGTTGGAGTAAGGTGGTAAATATTCATTGTTCTACTTTACTTAAACTCTGCTTATTTTGGAGGAAGAGAGATGCTCTGACAAGTAGCCTCTGTAATACTGGAGTACTTGTAACATCTTTCTAAGTACAAAATGATACTGCACTCTGCACAGTGTCCCAGAGGAGGGCGTGTTCAATGTCTTGCAACAACAATCTTCCCAGTACTTACGCAGCACTTCGAGTCTATACAAGAACCTAGAAGCGCAGAACTGTATGTACAGAAGTAGGTATTTAACAAGAGAAGATAGTCAAGAAAAGTTATTCAGACTTGAAATAATTTACATTTTGTGTCTTATGTCCCCTTTTATTTCTGAATGAATGCTAACCCAACCATAAATATATGCAAATGTTAATGTGCATAAAGAGAGTCATTATAGGAAACACACCTACTAGTTGACTGCTGTGTTTCTGCACAGCAGATCGAGGTTGCATCTGTTCATAAACACAGATGTATNTGCACAGTGTCCCAGAGGAGGGCGTGTTCAATGTCTTGCAACAACAATCTTCCCAGTACTTACGCAGCACTTCGAGTCTATACAAGAACCTAGAAGCGCAGAACTGTATGTACAGAAGTAGGTATTTAACAAGAGAAGATAGTCAAGAAAAGTTATTCAGACTTGAAATAATTTACATTTTGTGTCTTATGTCCCCTTTTATTTCTGAATGAATGCTAACCCAACCATAAATATATGCAAATGTTAATGTGCATAAAGAGAGTCATTATAGGAAACACACCTACTAGTTGACTGCTGTGTTTCTGCACAGCAGATCGAGGTTGCATCTGTTCATAAACACAGATGTATTAGAATATAACCAGCCTCTCTTTGCTGGATGCTGTAACTTTTACTTTGCAGTAAAAAGTGGTGCTAGGTAGCCTCCAATTTTACACTTTCTTTATTTTGCTGCTTTTCTTAATTGACTTGCTCGATTATTCATTATTCTTCCTTAGTCAACCTTCCCTTTGCTGAACTGACCTCCTGAGACCAGTGCTAATATTCCAGATTCAGTCAGCGCATCCCACTGAGTTCAATTTTACCAGCATGAGTCTGGTTCTGATGCAGATGGTGGCTAAGAAAGATTAACCTGAGATATTCTGCTTTGAAGATCATACAGATTGGCTGATTATTTTACTAACCCAGGTTAGATTCTGAGCCATCTACACAATGGACAAGATTTTACTTCACAGTTAGTTTTTGTTAAATCAAACTGGAAGAAACAAGAGAACAAACAGAGCTTTCTTAAAGGAAGTCTCTCTGAATATATAGCGTTTCTCTTAATTTTCATTCTTGGCTGAACATGTCACTGTATTCCTAAAATGTCTGTGTGGGGGGAGGGAAGTATATGGTAAAAACCTAGCTTTCCATCAAAAAGATCTGGAATTGGAAGTATAGCAACATTTTCTATTGCATGTAGCTTCTAAGCAAGCTGCTTATTCTATTTAAATAATTGTAGTAATTTTGTTAAGTGGGTTTTTAAAATTATTTTTATAAAATTATAAAGTATTTGAAGGAAAAATTAATTTGGTCAAATTTTATGTTAATTTCTAGGTATGAAGAAAAGCCACCATAAACGGGTATTTTGTAACTAAATATCAGCAATTTCTCCAAGAAGCAACAAAATTAAAAAATAATATTGGGGAAAAATGTCTGTTGGGGGGAATAGTTAACTTTTCAATATGGTCCAACGGAGTGCTCTGGTGACTGTAAGAAACCTTTGTTCAGCTTACATTAAGTTATTGAGAAGAAACTTTCAGTGTTAGAATTACTGCTGGTAGTTTGTATTAAGAGCTTCCTTGAAACGTAGGTGTAACCAAATGCAACTTGTTTGTATGAGAGTTATTCTGTGAAAGAAATTTATATGCTTCTTTTAGAATAGTTATTCAGTGTATTAGAGCACGGTGTGTGTATTATAATGTCTTGACTCCAGGCAGGTTTTGTTACCCTGTAGTGTAAGAAAACAAAAAATAATTTTAATTTTCTTCTTAGAAGCTAGTGTGAGGCTGAGTTTTTGATTTGTGCTGAGGAGAAAGCTGATAACATACTGAGGTTTAGAGTTGCTGCCAGGACAGTCAAGGACTTTTCAGCTTCTCTGCTGTGCCAGTGTCTGCAGGGGCAGAAGAAGCTGGGAAGGGAGCACAGCCCCAGTTACTAGCCTGGGATTTGCCCTTAGGTTTAGGATTGAGACCTAAATTGGCCAATGGTATATTCCACATCATGCACGTCATGCCCAGTATATANGGTCATCGGGTGGTGAGCAGTTTCACTGTGTCTCACTCATTTGTATATTTGTGTATATTACTATTATTATTCTTTTCAATTTTATTGTACTTTAGTTATTAAATTGTTCTTATCTCAACCCATGAGTCTCTTTTCCCTTTACCCCTTTAATTCTCTTCCACATCCCCAGGGGGGTTGGAGGGTGAGTGAGTGCGTGTGTGGTGTTTGCTGCTATCTGGGTTTAAAACTGCAACACACAGGAACTGTTTTAAATTCATTTCTATTAAAGAACTATTAGGGATATGATTTCAATTGATTCATTCCTCCAGTTGCTGACCAGACCAACATGTCTGAACTTGCTAGATGAGAGAAGAATGCAGCAGTAAGTACAATTTTCTGTAGCAACCTGTTATGTGTTTTTCACCTTTAAAAAATACTTCCTTATTCCAGTGTCTTACTTACAAGTTTCGAGTTCGGCACTCACTTAAGTGATTTTGGCTGGTCAGCATCCCAGATATTTACTCTTCATATGGAAAAGACTGAGCCCAATTTACAAAGTCTTGTGAGAGGTGTTATGTTCCATTTCCTGTTTCCTGGGACAGGCAGTCTTTCAAAGAACCTGTCTCCATTTTTTGTGGCTTTATCAGTGTACCATGAAACTGTTGCACATAAGAGATGTTTTGAATGAAGCGTATTAGTTGAAGTAATTTTGCTATTGAAGATAGGAACAAATTATACTACCAGTGAATAATTTAACGTATAGCAGTCATCAAAGGTAGCTCTTACCTAATGAGTTTGGAAAGTGTCTTCCACCTAGAACAGTCTCATAGGACCTGTGACATGCAACTTGTTAGTATTGCATGAGTTTCAGTATTACAGTGTACAAAATATTCCATGTTTGGCACAGTCTTCTCTTGACTGATTAGCTTTGAAACAGTATGATACTGGACTTTGAACATACTTTAGTTTTTTGCTGTTCGAATCCAATACTTTCTTCTTTCTTGAAGTTCAGACTGATATTTAGACTTCCAACCTTCATCTAATCTGCTCATTATTTATTACTTGTTCTCTGTCACTGGGAAAATTCTTAATAATACTGGAAGAACAAGAGTTTTTTTTCTTAATGCGAGGCAGCATGAGCTTTGCTGAAGATGGGTTAGTGTTCTGACATCTGGGAAAGAAACATGAATCGTTCGCAGCTTCTTGGAGAGTGGGAACACGGCAAAGGGCAGACAATTGTTCTCTGCCTTCTAGAAGTTATGAACACTGTGTAAGTAATAGTCCTCCATTCTCTGGTAAGCATGTGCACTGCAATAACGTTCATACAGGAATAATTGGCTGGTTTTAGTTGTCTAATGACTTCTCCTGACAACACTTTAAGAGCTTGTTGAGCTTAGAGATGTCATCTTAGATACTTGATAGCAGCTGAAGGCAGCTAAATCTTATGCAGCATTTACCAAACAACATTTGCCCTCTCTGTATCTCCCAGAGAAGCCTTTTTCTCTCCAAATAAACACCTGGCAGCCTGCAAGCCAGTGAGTTGCTTAGGAAGCAGCCAGCCTCAGCAAGTGCAGATCTTTATCACAGTGGTTGTTGGTAATGCTTTGTTTTCTTTTTTAGCAGTCCAGTAGGTTTGGGAAACTGGTTTCCTGCTTATGTGCTAGAATTGCCTTTCTGTGTCAGGTTTAGGCATTAGGAGCCAGCAGGTGAAATGACAACTGGGGCAAGGATGCTGAGAGCCACTCTTGGCAAGAGGGTGTTGAGATGGGTGAGCAGAAGGAGGCAGGCCTGACAGTCCAGCAGCAGGAGCTGAGGGGTGGATAGAGGTTTGGCATGTCTGCTGGTAAATGCTGCATTACTAGCTGCTCAGACTTCCCAGAACTGGCAGCAGATGGGGGTGTCCTCAGTTGCCATCTCCTTCATTTACTCGCACTCTCAAAGTAGTTTTTTGAAAACATATTGTGAAACTCCTGTTGGTGTTCCTTATGCATGGTTTGAGTATCTCCTCTACGTTTATTTATTCCACAGCCATACCACAGAGGAGGATTCAACCTGTGAGAAGTGGGCATGTTACAAAATAGCACAAAAAATGACCTGGGTTCTGTTCATAGGAGCATCTGTAACTAGTGTCTCCTAGTCAAATTCACTATAGAAAAATAACTTTCACTTCTATTCGTCATTTGTCAAGATGAAGGAAGTACAGGCATACTCACAACTTTCTGAGAAATCAGTAGAAAGTCTAATGAATAGGAAATCCTGCTTGTTTTGTGGTTGTCTGTCTAAAACCAGGTTCCATTTAGTTTCGTTTTCTTATTTATCACAGTGAAATAATGCTGTGATAGTGTATTTCTAGTTGATAACTTTGGTGCTGACGTAATATGTTTCAAGGGGTTTTGGAAAAGCCCTGGTAGGAAATAAGACTCTGACTTTGTAAGCTGATTATGTGTGTGCTTAAGTTCTAAAAATTATGAACATGTAGGTTGGCATTTCTCTTACTGTTCAGCTTTCCCTCAGGCTTGTTAAGGCAAAGGGTAGGGTAGTTGTTCTATTTTTGCAAAAATTGATCCTTTAAATTTATTGCTTATATGAACCTACCAAGAAAATTATTTTGGAATGTTTTTAGAAATCTTATGTTGATGTTATATGTGCATACATATACGTAAATATGTATAGAATTCTGGTACTGGTGTGTATATATAGGTAGTATGAGAATTATGTCTACTGCATATATATAAAAATATATTCAGAAATATAACTCTTTATCAGAGCAGCAGAAACAAAGAACTAAGAAAGGACACATTTTTAAATTAAAGTAGAAACAGAGTTTTAAAAATTAAATGAGAAGTCACTGGTAGAATAGTCTTCTCTGAAAGCATAAATTATCTTCAGTCCTGAACACTTCTGGATACTCAGCCTATAATAAAACTCACACTGACCTCAACCTGAGCAGGAATAATAATAACAATAACAATAATGAAGGAATAAAATACAAGTATACTTGCTTCCTGTTTCTAGATAAAATACCTAAGCTCTTAATGCTGCAACAGTGACATCCAGTGACTAAGCCAGTTAGTTGTAGACTTCATCTGCATTTGGAATGAATGCTAAAGGACACGGATGGAAAGGCATAGTTATTAAGATCCTTAGTGAAGCACTGCACTCATTGAAAGGATAAACAGGCACTGCGTGAGAATGCAAAACATGATAAATGTCTCATCTTGAAAAATTATATCAATGTTTAATTAACCCATATCTGTTTCAGAATTGGACATTTGCTGAGCCAAGTGAGGAATAAATTATTTTTAAAAGTGCTTTGTGCAGTGAGGTAATTTGTTTAATAAGACTATGCAGCATTTCGTACCCTTTTGTATCATTTCATGATAACAACAGAATTTAGTAGGTAATACTTATGTAGTTGTTATATTTTGCTTCAGATCTAAATGCAGCTGTGTGATGAAAAGTTATTTCAGTTTTATCAAATTAATGAAATAAAAAGACCAAAAAGAATTAATAAACTTTCTTTGTGTAGGGAAGGTGACAAAATGCTTACTGTCCTTTTATGTAGTAAGTTCCTTATTCTGTTTTGATTGAAGTCAGTGTGAGTTTTATAATGAAATTCAAACCTCGTATAGCTTATAACTCTAAAAATGAGTAGCATCTGGTACTGACCTGACCCCCTAGTTCCTCAATTATCTGAAAGGTTTTCCATTGGAACTGAGTCTTGAAATCTCCACATTTTTCAAAATGTTACATGGTATGTTCTGAATTTTCTGATTATTGTAATCATCCTATAGAAGTAGCTTATCTCTGAGCTCTTCAAAAAGGTAGTAATAAGAAGTAATTCTTTAGGATTTCAGCTTCAAAGCATGCTCCAAGTTGCCCATTTTTTTACTGTTAAGAAATAGAAGAATGAAGAAATAAGTATGTGAGTTATGTAAGCTCATAAGCAAAAAGAAATGCACTGAGAAACTGATTAAAAGAATTTGAAAAGAAACAACTACCCAGCTGAAGACAAGGAATGTGAAAGTTTGTCACATCTGTCCTTTGGCAAGGGGCAACAGTTTGACTAGTGATACCAGGAAAGGAACAAAATTTATGTCTTAGTCACAGTTGCATTGCTTCTCCCTGCTTGTTTCAAGCAGTTTTGAAATTACTAAAAATACTGTATATTTAAACCCCCTGAATATGGTATCCATAAATTAGTTTTATATTCTGCTGGTATGCCAACACTAGGTTTCTACAGGATAGAAGATAAATAGTGTTCAGCTTAAAGAAAATAATAATTTTTAAAACAGAAGGAGGACTTTTTTTTTAGTCCTAGATTTGATGAAAGGATGGCCTAGGAATACAAACTTTTCCAGGAACAGCGTCAGCTGACTGCAGAGCCAAAGTAATTTTGTTGGGCAAAACAGAAGTTTAATTTCAAGCGAACTAGTTGCACAACATAAGACAACTGGGCTTGGAAATCAGAAAGGCAGATGCTGAATGTATTCCTTGCTTCTTTTCAAGCAGGCTGGATAGTTCAGCTGGGGAAGCTTTTCAACCAGTAAGAAATTGATCTGACAATGTGTCCTCTCATCCATCACTCACTTCCTTTCCTCTTCTTACCCCTGAAAAAAAGAAAAAAAAAGTTAGGATAACTTATACAACTAACTCTTGTTACCCTGGCTAAATCTTTGATGTTCAAAGCAGAAAACCCCAAGACATCTGTGATAAAATAAATTTGGGTGCAAAGCCCAAGAAACTTAAAGATTATCTCCCCTTTAAAAATGTTCCTACATTTCCATCAGTAAATTTCAGGTATATTATGCCTTACTGTGTTGCTTAAAAGATATTTCTGCCTTTGAAGTGAGGACAGAAACAAAAAGCCTGTGTTTTTAGAGTTTCCTTATTGTACTATCTCAATATTTTGCTATTAGCAGCAATAGTCACCCTCACCCCGCTGTTCATTCTAATTTCAGTCTTTAGAAAATACCTGAGATAGCCATGGGTTTTATGTAAGAACAGGAAGTTACAGAAAAAAAGAACAATAAGGGGGAAAAGAGGAGTGCATTGCAGAGATAAAGTTTAAAGGCTAGCTGCTGTGTTTTGATCTTCTTTTCACTGGGGAGGATCCTTCACTTGCACTTCCTTTCATGTATTTTTAGGTGGGTTTTAAATATTAAATGCTATAAAGACCACAATAAAAATAACACAACAGATATAATATAAAACAGTAATAGAGCCATTTACAAAAATCTTATTGAAAGGAACTTAAGTTGCTCTTTTAGAACCTGGTTGGGGTTCTTAAGTTTTATGTCATCAACATGTAGGTGACCTCAGCTGGAAAAGCAAGCATATACTTCAATGACCTCAAAAAGATTAGCTAATTTTAAGATAATGTAACACTTAACTACAAAACTGCCTACTAATAGTGCAAATGTTGAGTCTGTGATAGGTAGCTGACTGTCCCCTCCTAGAAGTGTTTGCTGTGGCGTGCCGTTGTATATAGGAAATTTTCAGTGCTTTTAGAAATTCTGCAAGAGCAACAGCCTTGCGCTGTGTAAGATGATTAGTATCTGTGCAGAGGCAAAGGCCCTTGGGAGTTTTTGCCCTGTACAGTGACAGTCACTGCTACATCTTAGCTCTGACATTAAGCTCACTGGGGCAAGCCAACTATGCTGGTGGTATTTTTCCTGTAAGCTTGCTCTCTGGTTCCTTATGAGGATTCAGAAACATTGCTGCTACTTCATCCAATTCAAGCACCAAATGGAAGTATTAACTTATGATTCAGTTTGTTCAAGGCAGCAGACAGGAAGCTCTTGCCTCTATAAAAATTTTTGAACTAAGGAGTGGAAGAATGAAGTGGCATCACTAGGGGGCAACAAAACATCACAAACATCTATGTTGTTGAACAGCAAGCAATGTCACAACCTCACAGAGAGTCATTTGTGTTATGACCTAAAGAACAGCTTGTTTAAGCAAATGCTTTTGTGTTTTTCCAACTGTGTTATGTAGTAAATCTTGCTTCAGGGATGATATAACTCAAAAAAAAAAAA
>VZTO01003628.1:9567-26310 GCA_013400615.1 Syrrhaptes paradoxus
CCCTTTGTCTATGGAGAGGAGAGAGGCTGAATGCATTTTGTCCTTGAGAGTATCCTAGCAATAACTATAAACGTTCTTTTCATATCAGTTTTTTCCTGAGCAGGAATCCAAAACATAGCTTCTTGCTAGCTATTTATGAAGAGAAGGGAAAAAAGAAAAAAAAAAATTACTCTCCTCTGCTTAACCCATGACAAAGGGCCATTTAGTGAATTCACAAATTTGCATGAAGACTACTTGATGAGACCCATCGGTTATTGGATGTCCTACCATACACAGCTGGCAGTTTGCTGACAAGGTCCCTTGAAGTTCTTTGTTCATACATTTCCACAATTGCCCTGTATTTAGGTCAGCATAAATAAATAAAGTATGAGAGATTTGGATTTTCCAAGGTCTTTATGAAGGTGTTGCTAACAAATCCCCCCCAGTGGCAAATAAGGACAGGAGACAGGCCAGCCTGGCAGCTGTACAATGCCTTCAAGGAGCTGGCATCACATTTTTATGTATTGCACACAAAACGCAAAGCAAAATATATTGCAATCTTAACTGCCGGGTAGTGTTAATGAGTTTATTTGAAATGGGAAAGTTGCACCCAACAGCTGTTTAGTGCTGTGGCATCAAGGTCCCAATAGTCACGTCTGTTTCTGAAGAGCATGATGCCTTCTCTTGTAAGTAGCCTCATTTAAACATAAATGACTGGCATAGCAACCACAGCGCTAACCTGTTAGAGAAGAGGATGAGCTTGGACTTGTACTGATTGACAAGACTAAGTAGACTCATAATTGAAATAACTACAAGAAGTTCAAACATCTGTAAACCGATACTCCCTCTGTGGCTGACAGAAGCACAGCTGGACTATTCCCTTTTTCCTAGGGCACACCTTGTTATCCTGGAAATGCATAGGAACACATTATCTGTTCCCATTTTGGTAGAACATTTGACAATTTTCTCTGTCTCCTGCTACTACTAGTTGTGGCGAGTGAAACTTACCTGGCTAGAGTGGGGAACAGAAGAGAACGTAGGTTTACTTACTTTTAATTTTCTAATAGAGTAAATAATACTGTTAACAAAAGTAAGCAGGTTTTAGTGTGTGCTTTACCTAAAATCCATGTTTTTATTTTTTATAACATTTGACACAGAAAGAAAAGCACTACCATAAAAACATATTTAGCTACTGATTTTTTCACTGTCTACCATAAGCTTCAAATAACTGAGGTGGATGAACTTTTTATTTTTCACAAAACAGATTAATAATCATTTTTATGGAAAAGCTTTAAGAGCTGCAGTGACACAAATGAATCCCTTTACTGGTCATTGCAATGCCAATGCACTGTAACTCATGTCTATTTAGACAAAAGAGTACAGCAACAATATAGGACAGATATCAAATAATACATATTCAAGTTTGTAGGGCAAAGATTAATTGCACCCTGCTAATTTTATGTATTGAATTTTGCCTTGGAAATGAGCCTAACAACTACTTATTTGTTGTAGGCATGTAAGACTACTGTTTAAGAGTTTAATTCTTATGAGATGGTGCTTTCAATGACCATTTTAACTGAATTCTATATATGTAAGTTTATACATATACATAAATACATAGATGCATTAAAAAGTGTGATGTTAAGAAATACTTGATCACTCTTTGATTTTAAATCAGAACATGAATGAAAACTAGGACAGAGAAGAAATGGGAACACAATTTTTTCCAGTGTGGATGTTGGGAGTCCCTCCAATTTAGCAATCAACTCAGATGCCCAAAGTGAGTGAGTGGGCTCAGGGAAGAATTTCAGGCTGTCCGTCCCAATCTCTACAAATCTGATTGCAGATTCTAGTCCTTAGACTCACTATAATGCAGTCTTTTGTAGACAAACTTCAGACACACCTTAGTCTGAAGCTGTTTTGTATTTTCCTTAGTGTAACTGGAAGGAACTGAATTATCAAAAGCACAGTATCACTGAACACACAAGCTAGACTTCCTAGATATGAAGGGTGAACAACAGTCAGGGTATTCTCTTAGCTTTCTGGGGCCAATGATCCTATCTGCCCTTCTGGAGACTCACTCAGTGTTTCTATGCCTTAGGACCAAGGCTGCAGAATGCAAATACCTGAGTGATAAGACGATGCATAGACTTGAAGACTGAGAAAACTCATAGTCCACAGCCTGGTGCAGCAGGAGAATGAATGGAGGACTGTGCAGTTTGACGGACCCGTGGCAAGTTATTTTTTGTTGACTTTAGACACACTGTACTTGCAAAGTTTAAGATCTGTTTAATCATACAAAGAAATTTCTTATCTTCCATGTTTATATGAACCATATATATTGAAATGTGATCCTTCATAATGTCAAGGCTATATTAAACTGCAGGAGAGCTAAAAGGCAACAAAACAAAATCACAGAACATTTGTTTTGCACAAGAAATTTGTTCAGCATCTTATTGATATATTGAGAGCTCTTCTCAGCAGTATAAAACTCTGCCTTTTGGAGACCACATGATACTGCAAGAAAATGCTGAGAGAAAATTCTAAGAGTTATAATAAATAAAGCACTTGTCATATTACCCATAAGTGCAGAGGTCTTTCTACTTTGTTATGCTCTAGTAATGGGCATAATGGTTTTATTTGCATAAAACCCAGATCCTATTATACTGAAGCTGCTTCTTCTTAAGCTCTTAAAATTACACTAGCTTCCTGAACTACCATGTTTTGGGCAGTTTAAAAAAAAACCCTACATAAATATTTCTTATGTTTTTATGAAGTGAATTATTTGCATAATGCGTTTAGACTGGGTATAAAAATATTTAGAGTAAAAGACATTTCTGCCTGCAGAATTGAAGTCATTGGAGTGTCTAACCAAGAAAAGAAATGCATTTCTGTTGCTGTTTAATAGACACTGCCAACAGGCCCTATAGATATCATAGTTCCCTAAATGATGGAAAGTTTAAAATGAGTCACCCTCATAGGGTTATGCTCAGGGAAATGATTGTTTCTTCTTTTTTTCCTGAGTGAGATTTTCATGTGGTCTTAATCTCTTTTTTTTTTTTCATGATTCTTTTAATCACTTTAATTAATCTACTTACAGTGTATTCCAGCCAAACAGTGCTGAGCAACAGCAGGAGTTGAGGCTGTTGCAGTATCCTCCGTAAGGCCTACACAACTGCATTTTAAGAATATAGGACATATGTTATTTACTGTCATATCACAAAACACACATTATGTTCATATAGCACAAAACATTACAGGCTATATATCATACTTTGACTTAAGATACTTTGAGAAGTTCCCCTTCATCTTGTGTCAAGAGACACATCTGATACAGTAAGTTGTCCATGAAATCACTGTCATCCTTTTAAACACTCATATATGTTTACAGCAATTTTTCCCAGCTGTACTCCCTTCTTAGACTTTTCTAGAATGGTTGAAATGTTGAAACTGTAACTAGCTATATTAATTTTGAACTGTGTAGCTCCTCAGCTCCTAGAGTATTCCTTCACAGAGTGAGGAAATACCTAACGAGAAAGAGAGAGTCTGCTGATGACAACTCCTCCAGAGCTGCCGTCCTTGACTAGTGGAGCAAGTGTCTGGCCAAAGGTTCCTCATTCCCTCATAATCCACTGCTGTAGGAAGGAAGAAACACCACTGGAGTCACTGAAATCTGGTGAAACTTCATATGACAACTGTCACAGGCAGAGCTAAGGCTATAGTTTCCCTGTGAAAGCCCTGAAGCAAACCCAAAATACAGCTGGACAGTGGCAGAGATGCAAGGGCACCATAGCTTTCAGTGACCAGAGGTAACAAAATAAAAGGCCATTTTTCAAAGCCAACACAATTTACTGACTGGTCTTAAAATCAAGGCTCTTTCAGAGTCTGTGTTATTTCAACAAGCTTTGGGCTCTTTTCCAAGTACAATATTCAAATCACAAAAAGGCTAAGAACTGCTATTGCAGTAAGCACTGTCATCTTGTCAAGAACTTTGACCAGTCAGAACAAGAACATAGGATGAATTCCTTTCTCACCCCTGCAGACAGATTGTTACAGGGTGCACAAGAGACTGGCCTAGAGAAGCACTTCTTCTGTGAGTGGTTTGAGGGTCAGAGTCACTGTCACAGCTGAGACGGCAGGGATACACAAGACAAACACAGAAGAAAGCAATCAGAATTCTCTCCTCACAAAAAATATACCAGCTTGCTGGCTTGCTTGTATCTTGTTACACAAAAGCCAAAGTGTTTATTTGTTCTACCATGTGAGGTATGGGGAGCAGTGTGGTAGAGGAACACAACAATTTCTGCGTAAGCAGCTGTAAGAGGGTTTCCCACCAGGAATTCAGTAGAAGTCATCTCACAAAACTGTGACAGCACCTTCTGCATCACGATAAAAACAAAACAAAAAACCTATCCCTGAGCACTTGTGCTCACTCTTAGCACCTGTTGATCGCTGAGCTGCCTGCCCTCCCTTCCCTCTTCTTCCTCTCTAGTTGGATTAAATGGTGGTAGACTTACAGTTTAATTTCCAATCCCTTTTTCATACATCATAAAATCTCAAGGATCAAATATTCTGTCAGCTTTTAACACTATTATTTGTTATTCATTATTTAAATAGTCCAGTTTTGTTAGAACCAAGCAGCAAGCATTGGTCCAGCCCCAGGAACCTCAAAGACTCACATCCTGATCCCACTGTGTTTAGAATCACGAAATAACCCCCTTGATTTCACAAAGTATGGAGACTACATAGGTCAGTTTCCAGGACTGAAATGTTCAGACACAAAAAGTTTTAACAAGTCCAAGCACAGAACTCTTTAGTATTTTTTTTAAATAATACTATCACAACAGTTTTGTGAGTTAGTAGCCTGATTCCTAAATCTCACCGAAACTCATGCAGGCTTATAAAATATAAGCAACTTACAAAGGAAATGAAAACATTATGTGTTATGAAAAGCAGCTATATTTTTTTAATTGTCAAAACCATTTTAAGTTAACACACTGCTGTTTAGGCTTCCAAGATACATAGTAGAAAGCTGCCACTTATTTCCAGATCCTGAATTAAAATCCTTGCAATTTTAGTCTACATTTTCACTTTTATTTGAAGTGCAGTGTATCAGAGTTAAATCACATGCTTGTAGGCTGTGAAATACTTTTTAAAGAGTTTTGCTTTATATATTTGCTATGTGATGATGGAGATAGGCTTCACTGGTTTAGTGAGTCTTTCAGAAACTTTTAGTGGCTGAGAGTGTTATACATAAGTACTGGAAGTTTACTGTTTTCTGTTGAGCTCTTCAGCTTTTTGCTCTTTACATTTTTCAAACTTGGATGTGAAAGCATTTTATAAAATGCTTGCTCAATATCACCAATGTAATCCTATAGATAAAAAAAAGCTAAATACAAAGTAATTTCCTTCATAGTTTTGAGGAAAAGGCTGAAGTTTTACGCAAACTCACTCTAACACATGTGTCCTTGAAACGATTTCATGTGTTAACCTTGATTTTCATGATATCTGTCAGGTTTATGTTGTGTCTGCAAGAGACTTCGTTTTTTCTTTTTTTTTCTCTTTGTAACATTGTTTCTTCTTTTTCAAGCCATGATCCTAATATACCTTTGATCCCCAAATCCAGTTCTTCAACCTAAAAAACTTCATCACTCTCTGAGACGGGATTCAAGTCAGCATATATTCAGGCATGTATTCAGCTCAGAAACATCAACACACAGCAGAAAACTTCAGGAAACAACTTCTTAAAATGCCTTTCAGCTGTTGTGATGGCAAGTGCTTCTCATCCATCCCAGGGCAAAGACAAAGAGAGGCAATCAAACTAACTTGTGACAGATAGAAAAGTTTGCATGAAGAATGCTAAACACTGAAAGCTTAACTGTGAGAGAGAAAAAAAAAAAAGCTTCACTGAATGCAGGAGGCTAACAGAGGAATATAGTGGCCGTCTGTTGATGGGAAGTGTCTGGCTACATGAGCAGCAAATGCTTGTTGGTATACCACACAAAGCATTTAAATAGTAACCTGTCCTCCTCGTCACCTGGCCAGATCTTTTTCTCTAGGATAACTTCTGATGTTTCTAGTTTCACTTTGGAGTCAGGCTGGGCAAAGCCCTGTCTTGCAAATGGTGCAAGATAGCAATTCCTTTTATCGCCACTTTCCAAAATACAGCTGACAATGCTGAAAACCAGCGCTGTGCAAATCAATCACAGACCTTTAGCAAGAGGTTAGGAATTACCTCCTAACGAACACACTTCTAGCTGAATATTATTGCATCTTGCTTGGGCATCTAGAAAACCACAGGAACTATGTTTCTGTTCTTCTTGTACATAGGCAGAAGTTAAAAATGGTTCAGAAGAAAAAAACATCTTCATTGGTACCTGAATCTCCAAATAAATCCACAGTACCCACAGCCAGCTGCTGTTAAAGGACCTTCCAATGCCAGTTTCATCTAACCTGTAGGGCTGAAAGCACTGCAGGGAGCTGTTAGCTGTACCCAATATCCAGAAGAAAATTATGCTTGTTTCAATCTGGGGAAGGCCTGGAAAAAGGAAGGTATGGAAATGGTACAAATAATGGTTTGTAATCTAAGCAAGTACAGAACAAGCACCCTGAATAATTTAAATCAAATCTAGTTAAGGATTAAAACAAAAGCCAAAAGATCACGGTGCTCAGAGATCTTATTTGCCAGGGACTCCAGATATCAATGGAAGAAGGTCAAGTTAAAACCCTTTCCAACTGGGCTTTGTTGTGGAGGTGCCAGCTGATCATTTGAGTCAGGCAGAACACAAAGCTTATGGTCATGGTTGTAGGTGCTCTCTAATGAAGAGAGAAAGGAAAGTGTTAGCTGTGAACAGGTGAGCATGAAGACTAGATGCATGAAATAAAGCAAAACAAAACATTCTCATGTCAGCCTGAAATGTCCATTTTAGTTTGCAAAAAGCTTTCCCCTATGAAAAGCTGTCTCATAAAATGATCTCTTGTTTAGGGTATTGTGTTACTGCCATGCAAGAGAAGAGACAAATGAGAATATACACTATCTTCTGATAATCACATTGACTATGCGTTCAGGTTTATTAAAATAAAAATAAATAGCCTCCAACATCCACAGTGAGATCCTGTTTGCAGTTGTTGAGATTTTGGTCTACATTTTTTAGGCCTAGAAATCTTTGTTTCCTTTTCCAAAATGGAAAAGTACTGAATTCTTCTCCACTAAATTAGAAACCCTATTAAAAGCAGAGTGCTGAAAACATTTAATACTCTATCCTGCAGGGTACTGTACATTCATCTCAACCTCACTGCACAGATAGAAAATGTTTTGTATACCAAAATTGGTATGTTTGTGTCAACTGATGCCAGCAAAAGCTGTGGGGCATCATTTGGGAGCATTGTGTAAATCACTTACCCAGGAAGGAACACTGTCATGGAGCAGTAACACAAGCTTGATTTACACTCTGTATGCTCCTGCAATATATATATCACATGTTCAGTTTTCTCATGCTAGAATATAAACTCACAGCTCAAGGGATTCAAGTATTTACAGATTTGATGGTATGCAAAACCAGCAGTGGAGACTTGACTGCTAGATGCAGGCACCGTTAGGAAGCTTGCTCTGCACAGCTCACAAAGGAGGGCTAGAAGGTGCAATAATCAGGTAAAAACAATGAAGTCACCGTGAATACTGTGATTTCTGTGATACTGCAATTGCATAATTAAGAAGAGAAGCATGTGGAATATTTTGCTTTAAGGAATGCTTTAAACTGTGCCCAAAAATATCAGATGCAGGTTGAGAAATAGCACAAACTTCACACTTTTATACTTCTTTTGAAAAATTCATATATAAAAAAAAGGCAGAGAAAAATGAGGCTTTGACTACCAGATATTTAAACATGGCATATTCATTATAGTAGTTTGGACAATAATAAAAATGTGATAATGCTTAAAATATAAGCAATAGAAAATATTCACCTTTACAATGTAAGAAAGTATTTCTGTAGACTACATAAAAGTTTATCAAACAAGTAAGCAGGACATTATTTTACCTAATAGTGAGCTTTTTGTTCATTATCATCAAATAATTCAGACTAGCAGTCTAAACCCTGACAAAAGAGTTTAATCCTCATTAAGAACTTTTTTTTTCCCCAGAAAACGTGTTGATATTTAATATTTTTTTTCACCACTCCTAACTCTTATGATCCTATCCGTCTGTCTTGTTGGTATCACAAGATGCACTTCTTATTAATTTCTCTGTTCACAGCACCTGATGAAAGAGCAAAAGAACCCAAGCACCCCCCGTCTCTTTGAAGACACCAGGCACACAAAGGAACACACAAGTAACAAAAAAAACTTGTTGAAACAAAAAGTAAAATTTAGCCCACCTGTGACAGAACCCTACCGAAGATCAAGATTCGATTGAGTTTTGAATTAATTAGTTGTGCTGAAACAAAAATTTAATTAGAAAATAAAATTTACTACCAAACAGTGAAAAGAGATGGAGATGTGGTAGATGGGCTTAAGTTCATTGTAAATTTAGAGCAATGGCTACTAAGTATAAAATGGTAATTGACTCTGATTACATTGACCATTGCTGTGGAAGTTCCCAGTTAGAACAAGTCATTTGTATCAAATTCTTTTTCTAGTCATAGTTGGCCATCATCAATCTAAAGTGTTCTAATATTTGATAGTTTAATTATTTGCAGAACCATTCCTACAAATAATCTCCCCTGATTGGATTATTATTGAGCCCTTCATCTTGAGTATATACGGCAAAAATCAAGCATTGTCATTTAACTTGTATTGTGCATTGTATTGTTTTTTCTATACTTATGAGCATGGCCATTAAAATTTAGGCCTTCTGATTAAATACACATCTACATAAATTCATAATGTGATTTTGGCAAATATTCTCCATGTACATAAATCCCATGCTCTGTACAGACATTTTTTGCACACTAAAATATTCATAGAAAGCAAACAAAAGAATGGTCTAAACTAAATGTTAAGGGTTTTTTTTAGTATTCTTTTATTCCAGTGACTGAGCATGCAAATCTTTCTGAGGTATTTCCTTAGATTTGTACTTTGCCAGCAAAGGCCAATGCCAAAGCATGACAGGACAGCAGCTCTGTAATGATAGTGTAGTATATTCTGTATCATATCAAAAAAGCCCATCCTTCCTAGGCTATAGGTGGAGCCGTACTGTTTTACCTAGGAGATACTGTGAAACTTTGCAATGGCCATTGTAAGTGAGAATTGCATGAGAAAAGGTCAACGCCAGGTCAAAAGATATGCTGAAACAAGGTTTGTTTTTAATAAGAACTCAAACAAAGATGGTATGTGATGTTTGCAGATACCTTGCAGACAACTATATGTTCTGATTACTAACAAGAGGTTGTTGTGCCTTTCAACATGGTAACTGTGCAAACACACAGATCCAATTCCCCATTTCTTTCCATAGTGACAAACAAAATGGGTATCTATAAATACCCTTTTAAATTTTCAGACTTATACTATGCCTAGGAAAAAGAATTACAGAGTTAAATACTGTTCCCTACTTTATGTGAAACTTACTTTGTCCTGAGAATTTCTTTATCACCAGTCACACCATAGCTGAATCTCCTGAGCATTCCCCTAATAACGCATGTGAGGAGACTGTCAGCTTCCCATCACTACAGATGTAGATATGCAGATAGAAAGACTGTAATCCTCCATAATGAAAATTGCATTTGATTTTTCCACTGGGTCTAGGACAATCTTTGTGTCAATGCTGTGACTGAAAGCCATCACAGTTTAAGACTGACAATACCACCACAGATTTTTTGTTCTATTCTTATCCAAATCAAAAGAATTATCCCTAAAATATCTCAGGTCAGATCCTTATTAGGACAAAGGAAAAACCTACAAATATAGCAATGCAGAACCAGCCTCTGGGATATGATCACTACAGTCTTCAGGTAGATGCTATCATTGTATAGCATTTGGGGAGTATGGGCTGCAGCATTTTTTGGACCAGCAAAGGAACCATCTGAATCTTTCTTCTTACACCTGTTTCACACAGGGGCCTTTGCTCACCTGCTGGAGCTTGTTCTACGATGTGTCTCACTAAACCTGGTACTCGGTCCCCACATATACTAAGGATACATTTCTGTATAAATTACGGTGTCAGGAAAACTCTTACACACATACAGTGCTCTAGGAAAGCGACAAGGGTTTAAGATGATGCTGGTACACAAATGAAAATACAGACAGACTTTTTAAAAAACAAATCCCCCTACTCCTTACACCTTAGAAGATTTTAGGTGATTTTTCTTCCTTGCTTACTGCTAAGCCCATCTGCTTATATATGCGATCTTATTTCCAACCCTTGTTTAAGAGATCTTCTGTTCCTGCTGCAATCATTTCCATGGCAACTAATTTTCATGTTACAAACAGAAGGCAGTGCAGGTTCAAGAGGTGAAAGTCAGAGGCACTCTGAGATAAACTTTTAAGAAATGAGAATCATGCACCAGCAAAAACAGGGAAAAATAAAGCAACAAATTTTGTCAGTTTATATCAAGCATTTGTTACACCACCAATTGACTTTGCTGTAATATAGGACAGCTTTTTGTCAGGTAACATGTGCTATCAGTAGTGTGACTATAACGTAAGATGCAAACTTGGTAATGCCTGAATGTGAAGCATTTGGGAGGCAAAGAAGGTAGCAAAGAGGGCAGTTTTCACACAGCAGTCAGAAGCAGCTGTGGCCCAGCAGAGAGCTGAGCCCCACCAGCTGGTCAGTCCCTTGGCCGTCACTAGACCAGGGTATGGTAATGATTCTTACAGAACCTTAGCAAACATTTACTCTCTTTCTTTAGCCACCAAGAAAGTATCCAGGAGTAACAACTTTTCCATTGCCGAACCCTGGATGCCTAGAAGTATAACACACTGTAATAACAGCAGTCTCATTTCTAAAGAAAAATTGTTTTCCTAATGAGTTAACACTTGAACAGACTTGACACCGGGCACTGATTATGGAGCTCTCCCTGCTGCAGGTTTAATTATTCAGAGAAATTCTTCCCCTAAAAACTGACAGTGTTGAAGAAACCAGAATGACATACTCACAAATCTTTAGACATAGTCAACACTTGACTAGAAAAAGGCCTTGAGCAACCTACTCTAATGGCACCTGCACAGAGCAGATTGGATTGGAGGCCTCTGGGGGTCTCTTCCAAGACACACAATTTTGCAATTCTATGAATTTCAGTGTGTTAGTGTCTCATTGTGAACAAATCTTGTTTGTACATTGAGATCCAAAACTAAAACATAAGATACAGGGCTGAAATTAATTCCCATTGGTGCAGCAGCCATAAAACGACATCTGTTATGTGATTTATGTTCCCTACTTAAAGAAATCACACATTATTTCACTTTATGTCTATGTTGAACCATGGCCACTTTACTATGCATTAAGTATTTGCTTCTTTTTTTTTTTTTTTTTTTTTTTTTTTTTTCCTTCCTGGAGAGAAGGCCAGGAAGCTGCATGTGACTACATCTCCAGGGTAATACCATGTTTCTGGGAAATTCATCATGTTCAGATATCTGTGTCCTCAGTTATATAATGAGAATGGTCTTACAGAAACAGATCACCAGCAAACCTTAAACTGGTAGCTGGAAAAAACAGCACATTGCTGTTGACCTCAAGGATTGCTGATGTAGCAAAGAGGAATATATATTTGATGGAAGAACAAGGATTTTTAAATTTAAATATTTTACTGCAAATCAGAAATAACAGCCATGAAGAATTTTAGTGGTCCATAAGAGAGATTTCTTTGCATTTCTTCCCTGTGCAGTAGGCAGCTCAAATGACTTACCAATAATTAGACACTTCTGGGCCTCTTACTACAAGGTTATTATTTAAAATCACAGAATTAGTTGTGAAAAAGCTCAGGGAGATAAGAGATAAGACTGACCACAATCTACGTTGAGAGAGAACCAAATCTGAAATTAGTCATATAAACCTAATTCCTAAGATTCAACACTTTCTAAATTTATTATGAGATCAGTATTCAATTAACAGAAACTAGAAGAGTCAATCTAAGAAAAACACTAGAGCTTCAGGAGAAGGAAAGTTGGAATGCACAAGCTATTGCAATAATCATTCCTCTTATTCCTGGTTGCCTACAGAAAGCAGAGGAACATTGTCACCTGGAAGCTCCAGCTTTTTGTGCTTAATCTACACATTTGTTCAGTGTGATAATGTGACAAGGGGAAAAATATTAACCCAGATGCACACACACACACACATACACAAAAAACGAAGAAGTGGTCAGGAAGGCAGAACGCTTCCACGCAGTCAAGGTCTGGGAGGTTCATTTTATCATCTGATACAGAGCTCATGGTAGCATACAATCCCTGCAAGGACTACACCTCAAACGTCTTAAAACTTAACCAAAAAACCCTGCAAAAACACAACTCAAACAATCCCCTAAACCAAACCAACAAATATCACCCCCAAGCCTACCAAAACCCCAAAAACTCAAAACAACAAAACAGCTTGCTTCAATGCACTTCAATGAGGTAATCACATGCAAGTATCAGCGTCAGAAGCCAACATAATGATCCACATTCTAGTCTAGGATTTAATTTTTTGAGAAGGAAAATTCCGTAGTAAGAGCTATGGCTTGGCCACTAAGTCACAGAAGTTGTAAGACTGCAGTATGCTCTGAGTCACGAGCGTTTCTCAGCTGTCACTACCAAAAAATGTTTCTCTCTATTGTGTGTCTTCTTTTGTGAACGTGTCACACAAGAAAGCTGCAAGTCTGCAATGACGTTAAGAGACAACATTTGACTGAGCACATAACTTAAGTGAATCCATTTAACTGCAGATTTAACAGCTCTCTTAAATGCACAAAGACAAATCTAATAAAAGACTGGAATAGAGATTAACTGAGATTCAGTGAGGGGATGTTTTTGGCAACTCATATTTGAAAAATGCCTAGGGGGAGATACTAACTTTGAATTTTGTCTCAAACAAAGGCGCCTAATTTTCACTGTGGCATGCACTGGCACAAAATAAAGCAGTGCAAATTTATAAACAGGTCACATCTATTTAAAGCATAACTACCAATAAACTTTGGAGTAAAAGAAGTGGCACCATAAGAAGTGCAGGCATTGCACACCTTTAGATAGAGTACCAATTTAAAGTGTAGGAAGAAAAGGAAAAACAAGTCTAGCAGCAAACAGATTCTCTCAGTACTAAGAAACCAGAAAGTCTTTAATCTACAAACATCTATGACCAAAACTCATCATATGATGACAGTCATTAGTAAAGGAACAGAAAAAATCTTAGTCTTCCTCTTACAAGAGAAAGCACCAGGTCACAGAGAGCATCAAAAGAGCATCTTAAAATGGCTCACTCCCAAAGTTTGAGCAGAAATAGATCAGCAAAGCATTTAGAACTACGCATAGAATTTATTTTTGTATCAAGATTATTGAACCTGAGAATCTTCTTTAAAGTAATTAAAAGCAAAATTAATAGCACACTAAAAAACAACATTTAAACTTAGGTTGTGGAAATATTGTTTAATATTCCTGAAACATCTGCAGGAAAATAAATTGCTAAAATCTGCTGCAAGTGGTAAAAATTTAAACCAAAAAAAAGAGGTTACTCTGCAAATCTGGTCCTTGGTATCACCTGAAAAATCTAGTTTTTAATTAATTGTTTTTGAAATAAGTTGGGTGTAGTTTGGGGGGGTGGTGGTGGTGAATTTTTTTGTGTGGTTTCTGTTTTCGTTTGTGTTTTTTGTGTTGCTGTGGCATTTGGTTTTTGTGTTTGTTTGGGTTTTGGTTTCTTTTTGTTTGAAGGACAATCAGAAACCAAAAAATTCACTTGCATCCAAATACCAGATCTAGTACATTAAATGGTTTGTATCTGTGTTTTGTCAATTGACGGGGTTAGCACAAAGGACACAGGCACCAAACCAAAAAAAAAAAAAAAAAAAAAAAAAATTATTTTTTTTTTTTTTTAAAATGANACAGAAAGTAAGATAATGCACCTAATCATTACTGCATAGAGTTAGCGATAGTGATTAAGAAAGATACATCACCAATTGTCCTATTAATATGTTACCATCATCCAAATCCACAGTGGCTGGGGAGCCCATTTGCAGTGAGGATTTGGAGAGAACCCTTCCTGGCAATTGGGAAATCTCTATACAGTGCATCCATCGTATAGATGAGGCTTCCAAATTTCCCTGCAAATGGTCTCTGTTTTTATACAGTTTAAACTGTGAAAAATATCTGGTGTACTTTTCTCCTTGTTAACTTCCATCTCAAGCCTGGCCAGGGACAAGAGAAGGGAGATAACAAAAACAAAAGAATCTACAAATCTTGAGTATACATCTCTCAACAAAGCTTGCCACATTCCTTTGTCATCTGTGGTGACAGGGCACATCCATGCTTAATTTGGCTACTGTTATGCAATTAATATCTTTCTGCTGGCTAACCTTAAACAGCAAGCATTATGGCAAAGCTCTATAAGCATTACAGCAAAGCTTTCATAAACTGGCATTTATTAACAAGGTAATACATTGCATATGTGATCAATATTATACATATTAGATATATTGTTAGGTTGTGAGGTCTAGAGGTCAAATTTGGTTCAGGGCCTCACTACTCAGGCCCTAATATTTCAATCTGCTGCAAAGGACAGTGCCATAGACCAAAAAATTCAGCGTGTGGCAAAGTGCCACCGTTGTAGTTTTGTGGTGGAAAAAACTCACTGTAGCGTCTGCTTTACTGATTATCTTGTCATCATTGAAATTCTCATGCTGGACTATGTAATTTAAGTAAAGACATAAGTGATTTCAAATTAATAACTGTTTCTTATGGAAAACACCTACATACAATTAAATTCCAATAATAATTTGAATATTAACTCAGCACTGAGTTTAAAAAAATATAGCTACCGAAACAGATTTCTCTGACACCTTGAACATGAACTTTTGCCACTGACCCCATCTCAGCAAAGTTTCAAAACCATGTTTTGAGTGCCTGACTGACTATGTCTTTCATTGGCTTCATACACTCAAGAACATCTCAAAAGGTGATGTTGACAGTAAAATTCTGGGCACAACTTTGCTTTACTTTTCTGTTTATGTATCCTTATTTGCTCTGCAAGATATGGTTCAAATGTCTTCTGGTGATTGGAATAAGTAGATGGTTGTATGAAAGGCAGAGTGATGCAAAGTGTTTCCAATAGTGTCCAGGAAGCAGCATTAATTAATCTGGCTGCTTGTACCTTGGCATCCTCTGCTTAACATATGCCAGCTTAAAGAAGTGCTTGCCAAATCTATATTCCATTTTACCCACAGCTGGAAAAAAAAAAAAAAAGTTTAATATGTAACAAGCCTTCTCCAATAAGTAAAAGTGTCAGAAGTTCCTAAATAATTATGTCAACTTTTAAAAGAATACTAAAACCAAATCAACTGATTTAAACCAGTCAGCATATTACAATACCTAATACCTAATACTATTTAGATTATTTCTTGCTAGCTAATAGAAAGGAAAAATGAGAATGGTTTAACAAGGTATATTTGATTATTCTTCCCCTGACCATGAAACTCAAAACGCCACTTTTCTATCAGTCACCTACAATGCAGAAAATATTCAAGTATTGCTTTGCTTTAAAAAAAAATACAAAATCCTCTAATTATTTTCATTTTGAGACAATCTGATTTTGAAGAGTCTGTCCCTCTTTCCTTCTTTCTCATCACATTGTCTAACTGGGAAAAAAAAAAAAAAAAAAGAAAAAGACTCAAAGAATAGTGACCAAAGAAGAACTTCACAGCAGCCTTCCCTTTCAGCTCCTTCCTGAATAAAAGAAAACATGCATACTCTCTCACACATACATGTACACCCCCTGTAGGGCATTGCTGTCATGCTCTAGAAAGCCGGTAAGACCCTTCCCTTCCAACTACTGACAACTTTCCATTTCAATACTTCCGGCAAGGTTGAATTCCATTTCAGGGTACCTGCTCTGGGCAATCTTCCTTGCTTTTGAGACCAATAATGCTGACCAATCTCCAGCCAGGTTTTGTGTTCTGCCTTTTTCATTTTAAATAGTAAATGTGTATATGGGCAGTCTATGTCAATCTTAATTCTCCAAATTTTTTTCTTCAGTTCACAGTATATGTTCTATGCAGAGAACTTGAGCACTACAGGTGGGAAGGTAGCATGCACTGAGCTATTCAGAGCACAAACAGATGTGTATGTCTCATTATTATTACTCTTAATCCCATATATTTGTTCTAATGACTGACATTTAACAAGACATGGGAAACTGTTTGTTGGTGCACATCCTCTAACTGCACATCAACATTCCACTGGCTGGAAGACCTTGGTTTAACTTCCAACACTTTGTTCACCTCCTTTGGGTCATTATAACCCATACACTGAATCAAATGCACAAAAGCCCTGGAGTCATAACCACACTCTGCTTTTTCTTGTTGTTATGCCATGACCCCAACAACAGAGAGAATAACCTCTGGTACAAACATCTATTATGTGTATTCTGTGTGCTTAAAATAGCCTCTTGACCAGTCAATAAATCATACTTGACACAGAGGTGAAATAAAATGTAGAGAAAACTTGAAATATCACACCTTCCTTTTCAGAGGCAGACAATGAGCTGGATTTAGTTTGATACTTCCACACAGGGCAATTAATATGTAAAATCAGAGTGGCTGAGCCAAGGAAAAGGTCAGATATCCTTGGCCAGTAAGTTCCTGGAAT
>VZTO01003680.1:0-15549 GCA_013400615.1 Syrrhaptes paradoxus
TGTGTTTGTGTGGGTGTGTTTGTTTGCATGCATGTGTTTGTGCCTTTGGGAGCTGCTTCCCAAGCCACCAGCAGGCAGAGACAGGACGGATTTCAGCTGCACATGACATACGATGGGTGTGCAAGCGCTGGGTGTCCCTATGGGGGAATATCTGCGTGTCGCGGGTGTCTGTGCATGCGATGCACCAGGATGCTGGTGTTTCTCGCAGGGGCTCTGCCTCCCGGCTGGTCCATTACAGCTTCATCCACGAGCTCCCAGCGTGGAAACCTCGCTTCGACTCCAGAATGTACCAGGGGGAAAAAAAAATAAAATCCCACCGCCAACAATGCGTGTTTAGGATCCGTTTACCAGGGGGATTTCCCCCCCCAGCTTCTCCTAATCCCTCCTGAGCCGAGCGAAACGTGAGCAAAAAGGATAAAAAACCAACACGCAGGAGAAAGAAAGGGCGAGGGCCGGGGAGAAAGAGGATTTCCTTCCAACCCGCGCCCGCTGCCCGCCGTGGAGGCTCATTCCCATAATCATTTTGACAGGTGTGCGATGCTTGAAAAGTTGGGGGGTAGGAGGGCGAGGCGGGGAGGGGGAGCGCCGGGACCCCGCTTTCTTTGGGCGCGCTGATTAGACATGACAAGCACACCTGCTGTCCCCACGGCCCCGCAATTAAAGCCTCTTGGAGGTCCCAGGAAGTGACCGCGCTGGCAGAGCCCCTCGCAGCGGCTCCTTTGCATATTTCCAGTGTCATTAGCGGAGCGGCAGAGGCAAGGCACATCGGCGGAGGGCTCTGACATGACCCGTGCTCCCTTCCCGCTTGGGGAGGGGATGCAAAGTGACTTTTAAAGAGGAGTCTCTCTTTTTTTTTTTTTTTTCCTCTTCTCCCTTTTTTTTTTTAAATTTTTTTTCTCTCCCCTTTAAATTTTATTTCCAAGCCCTTCTCACCGCTCCCTCCCTCCTGCTCTTGGAAATGTTCCACCTTCTCCGGGGTCGGCAGGGGGAAGGGAGCCAGAATTCATTAAAGACAGAAAAGGACTTTGCTCAAACTGGGCAGCTTCTGGGTGGAAAAAAAATTTTTTTTTGTATTCCAGCGTGTATTCCCACTCTGCTCCCCGCTTTCCCTTCTTCTTCTTCCTCTCTTCTGCATCCTCCTCCTCTTTTCTGCATCCTCTTCCTCTCCTCCATCTCCTCCCTGTCCCTCTTTCCTCTCCCCCATTCTGTTCCTGCTGTCCCCCTGGTGTCACCAGCATCCCCACCAGCCATCCTCCACCCACCCTCCAAGGGCAGCCCAGCCTCACGGCTCCTCTCTGAGAAAGGAGAAGCCCCCAGAAGCCCCCATACCCCTTCCCCTGGGACATGGGAGGTGGGCAGGACTTTTCCTCCATGTCCCACGGGTTCGGTTTGGAAGGGACCTCAAATCCCACCCAGTGCCACCCCCGTGCCACTGGCAGGGACCCCTCCCACCAGCCCAGGTTGCCCAAAGCCTCATCCAGCCTGGCCTTGAACCCCTCCAGGGATGGGGCACCCACAGCTTCTCTGGGCACCCTGGGCACTGCCTCACCCCCCACACAGGGAAATATTTCTTACAAAGAGAAAAGGAGGTTTGTGAGCTGCTTGTGCCCCCAAACCCTGCTTCCACGTCAGCTGAGAGGTCCTCAGAAGGACTTTGCTGGAGGTCCCCAGTGTTCAGAAGACCCTGGGGAAGGGAGGCTGTGCCCCTTGGGGCTCCTCGGTCTTCAGCACAGGTGAACTCCCGAACCCACCCCTGTTCTTCCTCCTGAACCCCCCCCTGTTCTTCCTCCCGAACCCGTCCCTGTTCTTCCTCCCGAACCCACCCCTGTTCTTCCTCCCGAACCCATCCCCGTTCTTCCTCCCAAACCCACCCCTGTTCTTCCTCCCGAACCCCTNTCCCAACCCCTCTCCCACCACGGGATGGGGCCGTGCATGGGCAGCACCGGTACCGCCAGGTGACCTGGAACAATCCTGACAACAATAAATAATGCACACCGAGCTCTCCCGCGAAAGCATTCGGGGCTGTTCGACTCCGCGAAGGCGTCTGGGCTGTGACAGTGGAACAAAAGGGTCCCTCAGGGACCGCTGCCCATTCCTTTGTGAGTGGGGGGGGACCAGGAAACCGTTTCAGCGAGGGGCTGGCGGTGGGTCCTGCAGCTCCGGAGCATCGCCGCGCTGCAGAGGCTGTGATGGATTCACGCGCACGGCACTGCAGAGCTGGGCAGGGGCTGCCTCCCTCCTGCACAGGACAGGAGAAGCAGGCGGCGGGTTAGATAACTCCGAGAGCAGAGCCCCAGAGCCCCCAGCGCAGCAGCACTTCCCCTAACCCGCGGTTTGGGGGTTTCAGCCCTACAACAGCATCTGATGCCTGGTCCAGGCTCTGGGAGCAGGGCAGTGCCCAGGGGCTCCGTATGCCACCTCCTGCAAGGGTGACGGGGGACCAGCAGGTCCCCCAGGGTGGCTTCAGCCTATCCACCTGCCATGGTTAATAGTCTGAACCTAAGCCGGCTGGATCCCTTCTTATCCAGGGAGAAACAGCCCCAGGGACCTTCCTGGGGAACCCCCTTAGGGTGTCCCTGCAGTGATTTCTCAATAATTAAAAAAAAATTAAAAAAAAAAGCAGGTTCATTTGCTCGCACAACTTTGGCAGAAAGGTGGCAAATCCCACTCCCCAGGTCCACAGACACCCCTGGTGTCACCTTGTGTCACCGCCACATGCTGAAAGCTCCCGTCGGAGCATCCCATCGGTGCGGGAAGGGATGCAGGGATGCTGCTGGTGTGCTGCCGAAATCCAGCGGCGATACCCAGAGCTGCTGCCACGTCTGCAGAGCATGAGGCTGGGGCAGAAGATGTGACTGTCCTTGGGGGAGTGCAGGTGGCAGGAGCAAAAGGGACAAAAAGCTGAACAGGAGCAGGAGGTGGAGAGTGAGATGAGCTGAGAGTAAAGAAGAGGAGGAGGAAAGAAAGAGAAGAATGGAAAAGAGGAGGTGGAGGAAGGGAAAATACTGCAGGAGGAGAGAAGCAGAGCCAGGGGATGTGCTCTGAGCCCTCGTCGTCACTCCAGGTCCCCCCAGGGGACAGGTCCCCGGTCTGGAGCAGGCGAGCGCTGTTCGAAGTAATGGTGAAATCAATGTGTTTACGGATGATGACACTAGAGTGACACACAGTGGAGAAGCCTCATGAAAAAATAAACAGGTAATAATCACACTGCCATGCGCACACTCCACTTCTCATTATTACAAGGGGAAAGAAAAACAAAAAAAAAAACAAAAAAAAACACCCCAGCCCACCAGGGTTCAACGCTCCAGGAGATTAACCATTCCCTCCCCGGATGGGACCCTGTCCGAGGGGGGCTGGCCTCGGGGGGTTCTCCGTTGGCTCATTAAATCTTTCTCCTCAAGCTGTCTGCAAACATTGTGTATTAAAGAACACATCTAAAGTTATCTCCTCCTGTTTTACCCGGCCAGAGGACCTCGGGGGCAGGAGGGCAGAGGGAGGACGCGAGGAGACGAGCTGGCTCAGAGGAGGAAGGGACAGAGGACGTGTCCGTGGCACTGTGCACGGCAGAAAGCTGGCGGCAGCTATGAGGTCCATCAATCCATCCCTGGTGTCGGCAGCAGGAGCAGGAACCCACCATCACCTACTGCACAAGACACAAGAGAAAATTATTGTCGGAGAGTTTAAGAAAAACCGTTTGTTTTCATGCAGGAGTGGAACTCTCTGCTGCAGGACCTGGGGGAGGCAAGAACCAGAAATTAATTCAAAGGTGTGTTGGAGAGAACCAGTATCACTGGGCAGAGTTTGTCCAGCCACTGCTCAGGCTTCCCAATGTGACACTTGCATAAAATAGTCCCAGTCCCCAAATGTGTGTGTTCCAGGAGCATTGCCGCTACCCTGGGGTGAGACGAGAGCCGACGGCTCTTACACAGCCCCCACCTCTCTGCCTGCTGTGATTTTAGGATGAGAGATCTTTACTGCGCCAGGGAACCTTCAGATCTTAAATGTTTAGAGGAAAACATGGAAGAGCCACACAGAAGTCAAGCTACATGGTGAGAACGGGAAAAATCCTTCCTGCCCTTAAAGCAGATGGACAGAAGCAGAGACACGGTGTTAAGTCAGTGGGAAAAGGACGGGAAAAGGCAGCGCCCTCCGCCTGGTTCCCCCATGGTGCACCATCATCTCCACCGCCGGCGGTTCCCTCTTTGCCTGCATCCGGAGAAAGCTCCGCTGTGGATGTGGTCCAGGGCAGAAAGGGGCTCTGCAGTTCCCCACGCACCCCCCGTGTCACCTTCTCTGGGTGGCACCTGTGGGATGCCACCTCCTCCCCTGCCTGCAGCGGGAAGCCGTGTGCCCGTCCCCTTCCACTCCCATCGTCTGTTGGCTCTGGAACAGCTTCAAAGTGTCAGCGCTGGCCGTCTCCCAGGGAGAAGGAGCGTTTTGTAAAACGTTCACTGTGTCCCTATTCATTACGGAGCCGTGACAGGACCACGGCACAGAACAATCGCTCCGCTGCTGCGTGATGGGAACGGCATCTCGGCTTGGGTGGCTGAGTCAGGCAGCTTGGGCGGCTCCGAGGGGCATGCAGCCCCTTCCCTCCAGCACCCACAGCCCCCTGGGCACTGCTTCCCAGCCCCTCGGTGCCTGTGGGGGGCCCTCAGCGTGGGTGGATGGATGGATGGAAGGATAGATTCATGGATGGATGGACAGATGGATGGATGGAAGGATGGATTGATGGGTGGATGGACAAATGGATGGATAGAAGGATGGATTGATGGGTGGATGGACAAATGGATGGATAGAAGGATGGATTGATGGGTGGATGGACAGATGGATGGACAGATGGATGGATGGAAGGATGGATGGATGGAGAAAGCAGCTGAGCCACCTCTCCTCCAGCCGGCAGTGCGTGGGTGATGGGGGAGAGGAGGAGGTTGAACCACAGCTCCTCGCTGGTTTAACCAAGATAACCAACATTAGACACAATATTGGTTTGCTGTGCAGACCTGCAACCCCACATCTAAGAAGTTCAAACACCAGCATGGCGTGCAAGGGCTTGGGGTGCACCCACAGGTCCATGCATGGGCCACACAAACTTCCATTTGCAGGTGAAACCATATACGCAGCTCTGTGCCCTCTGCTTGCCCAGCTCTGAGCTCTGCTCACGTCCCCGACAAGCACACGAGCAGGTTGGCTTCATGCACATTCTCAAGGCAGGCATGTTTTTCCCCAAATTGTGGATATTTTCCACTGACAGGCAGCAGGACTCGACTGCAATAGAAAAAAAAGCATTTTGCATGAGGAATTTGGATCTTGCCCTAAATCCACTCATAAGAAGGCTCAGACCTGAGCACAGATCTCACTAAACTGCGTGATGCCTGGGAGGACACAGACTCTTGCCCACTTCTGATCCCACCGAAGAATCGATCTTGTTGCCTGAGGTTCCCCCTGCTCGGGACCCTCTGACTCCAGCCCCACACTCAGATACGATGGATGAGCCCAGAGCCAACCTCTGAGCCCCTGGAAAGCGGCCGAACACCAACCACACCCTGTCCCGGAGCATCCGCGTGAGCCCCTTTGGGCAGGATTTCGTTAATGCGGGGGGATTACATCGACCGCTCTCTTTGGCGGCACTGCTTTGCTGGGGATGTTGGACAAGCAAATCAATCAGCCTCAATCCCACCCCGAGGAGCGGATAAACGTTTCTCGCCTTTATTGCGAAGACTGGGAAACTGAGGCACATTAGGATTTAAGTGGCTTGAAAAGAAAGAAAAGGAAAAAAAATAATCACAGATCAAGTCAGCCCCAGAGAGAGGGATTGAATGTCAACCTCCCGGGTGTGAGCCATCAGCTTGAGTGATTTTCGATGGCAGGATGGGGGTCCCCAATTCTGCCACAGCACAGGGTCCAGCCTCAGCATCTCCCTGGGAGCTGGGCAGAGGGCTCCTGGACAAGGACAGATGGATGGGTGAGACGGACAGATGGGAGAGCTGAACTCCAGCTCTGCCCAGGCAGGAAGGGGAAGGGGTGGTGGGGGAGAAGAGAAGGTTTTGTTAAGCCAGTGGCTGGACCCACAGGACTGAAAGCTCATCCATATTTCAAATACCAGTTAGACAAACAAAACAAGAACCAGAGAGGCAAGCAAGGAGCCCGTTTGTCATATCAAAAGGGGTTTCAGTGGTACCTTCCTTGCCCTCCTGTCCCCTTGAAGTTTGTAGCTGGGGGGGGAGAAGGGACAGCTCCCTCTCCAGCCGAACGGCTCCCTGCCACAGCTGGAGACGGCCTGTGTGTAATTAACCTCCAAGCCAATCCCCCAGTGGTGGCTGCCAGGCAGATCAAAGAACTCACACATCTTTGTCTGAAACCAGCAGCCAAGGGGAGCTGGGAGGGAAGCAGAGGAGGGGTGGGAGAGAGAGAGCGGGAGAGCGCGCGTGTGTGCTCCTAATTGATAAAAAGGGAAGAGCATCTTCCTCCGAGAGATCTCGAGCCCCATCAAAATGCAGGAGAAGAAGAAGAAGGGGAAAAAGAAGAAGAAGAAAAAAAAAAAGATTTCCTTTCCCTTACAGGCACATGCCAAAATGCAGCTGCCTTCAACAGGAGGGGTGGTCACTGCTGCAGGGGCCAGGGCAGCCCCCCACCACTCGTCGTGGCATTGCTACTGCTGGGTGGGCACATGAGCCAGGATGCTGGCATCCAGCTTTGCCCAGGGTGGGGAGGGTGGAGGGGCTGCTCCGGGTTTGCTGTGAGGATCCTTTGCAAGATGAGGAGCTGCAGGAGTGCTCAAAAGGGTGAGGTGAGCCCTCTGCCTTATCTTCTCTTGCAGCAACAGTGAAAGAAGGGTGAAATCAGCATGGTCTGCACCTAAATTGTGTGTTCTAGCACGGGGCTTGGTCAATTTACCACCTGCCTGCATTTTTCTGGAGAGTGGCCCAGGCGAATGACTAGGCGTTGTGGTTTAACCCCGGGCAGCAAGTGAATACCACGCAGCCACCACTGATGAGCTCCTGGCTGGAGCTCAACCTGCTGGTCTTAACAGAAGGAATTACCAAATGTGACCAATGCCAGTGTCAGAAGATGACAGAAGAAAAACCAACGTTGTGAAGGAGGGCTGGATTTTATAGGTAGTTAATGGGATCAACTTCAGAAATGGTTGAGCATCATGGATACCTAAAAGGAAATATTGGGGGACCTTCTGGATCCTACCTAGGACAATAACCCAGACTTCTTGTTCTGACCATGGCACAGGTGTCTAGGCTGCTTCTGCACTCAGGATGACCAGGAAGGAAGAGGTTGCCTTCTCCTGCTGGCAGAACACCTGATGGGACAGATTGAGCATCCTGGTGTCACCAGGCATCTTCCCAATCAATCCTAACACTGAGACTGCAGGCCAGAGGTCTTTCCTAGAGTCTCACAGGCAAAATACACCTCACAAAGCTTGACCCCTCCAACAAGGAGGCATCTGAGTCCAAGCATCCCTTTGCAACCAGTGGAGAGGGACAGCAGTGCTGCCAAAGCTGATTTTGCTCAGCCCAAATTTGAAGTGCAAGACAGATGGAAAAAAAATATCTGCCAAAGGGATTGTCCTTTTTCCATCAATTGCAACAAAAAACTGGACTTGCCAGGAACTGGAAGATACATCAGTCTTTCCTGCCCCATGGACTATGGGGTTTCATCGGGTTGCTCCCGAGCCGAGTCCAACAGTTTGTGTTTGGCTGAAGCAGAATTTTAATAACTAGCACATTCCTTGATCCACAGGATTCCGTGAGGTTGGTCTTTTCTTGACAAAATGCCAAAGGCTACATCCCCACCAGTGTGCAGAGAAGTAGAGATGAAAATGCAGAAATCTCCGTGCGGCACCTCCCCAAGGGTGAGGCGGTTCTGTAGCCATGGGCATCCCCAGGTGGTGCATAAACTTACCCTGAGAACTACTCACTTTGGTATTTCGCTGTATGCAAAGTCTCACTTGGGAGTAAAGCAACCTGATTTGGTTAATTTTTAGGACATATTTTTTAAAAATTGCACTAAATAAAAGGGTTGAAGCAAAAATTTCAATTATTTTGGGTAATGCAAATTGGAGTGAGCAGCACCCCAGCATCACCTGGCTTCAGGCAGGTGAGAGTCAGTCCATGACGAAGGGGAGGCCAGATTCATCATTTCGGTTGGCCGCGGTCTCCAGGGCAGGAGTCTCATTGTGGAAGCCTCTCATGTTGCTTTGTTCCACTTTTAATTCAAGAAGACACGAGTCAAAAGAGAAACTTGCCGGTGATCAGGCGACGTAGCATTCAGATTGTCAACAGGGGTGTAAGCGACCGAGAAGGGAGGAAGCGGGAGTTGTTTGTAGATATTGTGCTCTGGAAATATGCAAAGAGCCTTCAAAGGGACTGCGTGACCTGATAAAAGAGCATATTAAAACCAGGCAACGTGTCAGGTTACGTGCACAATGTGTTAATCAGGAGCCTTCCACTCCCGGACTGTCGCAGCCAATACTGAAGAAGGGGATGCCAACACACTTGAAAACAAAAGCAGCGGTCTGAAGCTTCTGCAGCCTTTACCACCTGGATCTGAAAAGAAATAGAGCCTGAAACCCAAAGGTCTTGCTTACAGAAATACCCAAACAAGTCCTCAGCACTTCCCTGGGCATGCACAGGGTTATGGGACACAGCCTGGGGACAGTGTCCCTCCCTCCGGTGCTTGGCTCTTCAGCTGGAGAAAGCCACAGGTCCATTCTGCATCTTGCGGAGAGCAAAAATGCCAGCCATGAAACCCCAGCATGCGTGGCAGATACATGGTTTGATGGCACCCAGGACCTCACCAGCTTGTTGGTATTTGAGAAGATGAAAATTCCCAACTTGATCCAGCAGTAAAGGTATTTCCCAGCTCGGAGCTATTTCCCATTGGAGCTATCCAATGTGATGGCCATGTCCCAGCCTAGCAGGAAACTGCTTCCATTTGTTGGTAAAAAGAGGAGTTTTGTTGCTCACAGTTTTAGGAAAGAAACGATTGGGATAATAAAAGAAAAAAAAAAAAAAAAAAAAGGTTGGTTGGGGTTTTTATTATTCCTCAAGCCAAATGGCCATAGGGGTTCCTACTGGGGCTGGCTCAATATGGGAACAGCCAGACTACAAGGAGGAAAAGACAGACCAATTGGATATTTCAAACTCCTTTCAAAACTTAAAAGACTCAGAAAGGCCACTCAGTTTTAGCAGATCAAGCCCTGAGGTCTCAAAAAAATTCTATCTGTGCCCAAGAGCAGATCAATTCCACAAACCGACCATGTTGCAGGTGGAAAGCTGGGGTTGCTCTGTGCCAGTCGGGGGAGAAGAGCTGCCTTCCGAGCTCTGGGCAGTGCGGGATGCACAGCTTCACTCCCCTGGTGCACAAGCTATCCTCATTTCCCCCGTGCAACTACTGGGTGCACCCCAGAAATACCTCACTGTCGTGGTTTAACCCACGTGGCTTTTAGCAAACACCACGCAGCCGCTCACTCACCACCTGCCTCCCAGGAATGGAGGAGAGAACTAAAGGGGTAAAGAGAAATATGAACAGTTCTGAGATAAGAACAATTTAATAACTAAACTACAATAAAACTGAAAACAATAATTATAATAATAGTAATAATAATAATAGAAAAATATCCAAATGAGTGATAGACAGTGACACTGCTCACCACCTGATGACCACGGCTCAGCTCATTCCTGGCTAATGATCCCGGAGCAGGGAGAGTCCTGAAACCACAATCCTGGAAAAGAGAAAGAGAGAGAGAGAGAGAGAGAGAACTTCCAGACAGAACCTCATCTCTATACTGGCCATGCTGGGCATGGTATGGAACAGACCATTGGCCAGTTTGAGTCTTAATCCTAAACCCAAGGTCAAATCCTGGCCTAGTAACTAGCTGCTGGGAAGAAAGTTAACACTGTCCCAGCTGATACCAGGACACTCAGAACATGGAGTGAGATGAAGCACAGGTGGGACAAGGCGTTCGGGACCCAGAGCCCAGCGTGTGTGGTGTGGTTCAGCCACATGCCCAGCATCTGCAGGACCCACAGAGGGAGGTGAGATGGGTAACAGATGCAACCAGTGGGAACTGCTATGAGATTTCCACAAACAACGCTTTTGCCTTCAAAAAAATCTTTTTTGACTTACTCAGGTTTGGGTTCAGCTGATACTCTTGCTCCTTCAAGTCCGGAGCAGCTAGGGAAGCTGTGTTCTGCTGCTGCTTCTCCTCCTGTGCCCATCCTGCTGCTATCTCAGCCCTATTCAGTTATATCACAATAATACAAACTACAAACCTTTCCTGACCCCGACATTCCCCCAGGCAGATTTTGTAGACTATCCATTTAAAACGATACTAATGAAACAACTTTTACTTAATTAAAGCCGATTATTGACTCACCCGTGTGCTCTGCCATGTCCACCTGCTGACCGGTACAAACTGATTGGATTCCCATCTCACCACCTGGTTCCTGCAGGTTATTGTAACAGGTAAGAGGTTGGAGTTTGGGGTTTTTTGATTGTTTGTTTCTTTTTATTTTCCAGAAATAGTTTTTATCGCCTAAGCTGGCAAATGCCAGGGACTCCTTCCCATTAGCACCATGGAGTTATTCTGGCATTTCATTTCATTTCATTTCATTTCTTCCCATGAGCAAGACTCAAACTATCCAAATGTCTAATTTCTGTAAAAAAAAAAAAGTTTCTATTTCTTAGGCTAGATTCACAAGATGTCCCTTCCCAACCAGCCCGAGTGTCACCTCTGTCACCCAGCCTGAGGGCTCAGATCCCATCCCCATGGGCTTCCAGGGGGGCTGTCAGGTAGAGGAGGACCCTTGCTCCCACCGTTTTGTTCCAGCCCCCTAAATCCCATCATGAATCCAGCCCTTTGTTTCCACAGCTCGTACCTGCAAAGGAGATGAAAGCTGCTCCAAGAAAACACGTTACCCCGCACGCAGAGGAGCTAACGAAGCCCAATTCCCCGCGGGTTCGCCTCTTGCAGTTGGATTCTCTGATGTCTGGAGCGGTGTGAACTCGGAGGAGAAGATGCCCCATGCCCAGGGCTTTCTGAGCAGTTTTTCTTCTCCCAGGTGCATTCTCCAGTGTCTCATTAAGGTTGAGCACGTGCCGCAGGCTTGCCCTCGCTCAGGCGGTTAGCGGGGTTTTGGTGTTACCTCCCATTGCTCTATTTCATTGTGCCTTTTATACCGCCTTTATCAACCACAGCTCAGTGTGGTCAAAGCTGGCGGATGGGTTCAAGCATCACTGGGTGGAGGGACAGGTGGTAGATGCCCACACGAAGCTGTGTGATTGCAAACATCTGTTTTTTCTTTGGAAAACACATTAATCTGGGTGTTCTATTTATAGGTGCCACAAACTTGATAATTATTCCTGTTTCAGGCTGGCCCAAAACCCAAAGGGACACAAATTTTCACGTCAATCCACGAATAGACGATTTCCTTACCAGGGACAAGCTCAAAGTGTGCTCCTCTTCCTCCCCCCAGCCCCACGGGGCATCCACAGCTTCTCTGGGCAACCTGGGCCACCACTCACCACCCGCACAGGAAAACATTTCTTCCTAAATTCTCATCTCATCTTTCAGAGATGGTGAAGCAAAGATCAGGAGAGGGCTCGCTGTCACCGGCGGCGGTGGTGGGGTGTAGCCCTTCCACCGGGGGAGGAAGGAATCAGTATCAAAATCAATAGCTCTTCGTCTCGGGGAGGAGGATTATCTAAGCAGGGAGAAGCGGTTCCTTTGCAGCTGGTTGGTTTTGGTAATCCATTATTAATGCTTGAGTTCCAGGCCTGGCACTCTCAAAGGTCAGGTTGGTAGGAGAGCACATCAATTGTTTGCAAACACTTCACCCCGCAGCACCTTGGCCGCGGCCGGGGGAGTTCCCGGGGCAGCTCTGGTCAGCCTCTGCCCGGGGTTCCCCTCTGTCAGGGTCTCCAAGAAGCCCTCTCCCATAGGCCATGATAAAATCTGGATACAAGGGCGAATATCGAGACGCACCCCATCCCTTTGGGGCTGGATTTTGGCCCCGTCAGAGAGGAGAACCTGCTGAGATGAGTTCTGCCTTCCTTGCCACGCCGAGGTGTTGGCTGCTGAACGGTCTCAGAGGGAATCGGCGGCATTGTAGGCAGGAAACCTGAATGAAAACAACCCCAAAAACTAAAGATGTACTCGAAAGGGAAGATGCTGAGTTTGGATGAAGGTGATGGTTTAGTTTAGGAGTTCTGGTACTGTTCAGATCCAGACTCAGCAGTCTTGACATCTAGTATCCGTGTGGCTTTGAAGCTGATGGGTGAAGATACTTATCTCATTTGCTCCCGTAAGATTTCTACCGCCTTGAATGTGTATCTCCAAAGAACATCTCAAATTTTTTTTTTTTTTTTTTTTTTCTGAGAACAGCTGTATCGCAGCATGGAATAGCTCTGAACCAAAATCCCAAACCCAGGTCCAACTCCAGACATGAGCCCGCAGCTCAAGACTGCCTTTGCTGTTGGCCAAACCCAAAGAGCCTGAGCTCTCACAAAGGTTAGCTGAAGTTTTGTTAAGAAAGGGATTGTGGGACCTCAGAGAAGCTCTTGACTAAGAAATAAATAAAATCAGTCAAGAGCCTAAGGAACCATTTAGAGTCAAGCCTGAAGCCACATCGGGGTACTAGAGAAGCTCCTTCACTGTTTCATGGCAATAAAGGCTCGTGATAGGACAGAGGACACTTGCTGTTGTCCCCACCATCACACCAAAACGTCCTCCTCCAGCCAGGCACCTTCTCCTCGGTGAGCACAGGGCAGGGCTCGCTCCAGTGTTCCAGGTACCTGCAGGACAGACGCATCTGGACCCAGCTCCACAGCACAGGATGAGCTTTCCGAGGTCTCCATCCAGCACCGTTTGCCCGTGTTACTGAGTCACTAAGCTCTCCGTCTACCAGAGCTGGGGACAAACTCCATCTCCATCAACGTTTCCTGCTGAACCCGTCCTTCACAGGAGCGTGTGCTCCGGGAGGTGACAAGCGGACTCTGCTGTGGATCCATATGGGATGGGGAGACAACCTGAAGAGAGACACCAAGAAAAGCTCTTTTTTCCATGGGGAGAGAGAACATGGATGAGAGCAAATTTCAAACCAGACAAGCAAGGGGGCCCGTCTGCACGTTACCGGAGGAGCTGGTCACCTCGGCTCAGAAATACGCTTTTATCAACAGTGCAATATACTCCGGCCAGCATTCAAATGACTCACATTAGCGTCCCTGCTGCCCCTGTGCCATGTCACCAGGTCACCTATCGCACATGTTAATGACCCCAAGGGTGCGGGAGGGGGTTCTGGTGCTTCGCCCACGCTCCTCTTTATTCAGTCCCTGCGCACGCCCCAGGTTTTCGCCCTTGTCACTTATTTCATTCTGAATCCAAACACTGCCACACAATGCACTTGACCTTTGCCCTGGAGGGAACACGCTCGGGACGAAGGAAGAATTCACTCTTTATTCCTTTCTGATTCTAGTTGTTCCTCCGCCATCGCGGACAAATCCCCACTTACGCCACAGAAACCAAGTCGCCTGTTCTCCCCAGGTCTGGGACTTTCCACAGGGGTTCCTCCTCCTCCCGCAGACGGTCCAGCCTTTGCCCATCTCCATTTTTCACCTTCTACATCTGTCCCGATTGATTAACCCTTGTCCCTCCAAAGGGAGGAGTGGGATGGGTTCCTCTGCCCCTCCGTCCTGGTTGGACCCGACAAGGACGCGGTGGAGATGTAAGGAGGAGCACCGGGTCCAGACTCTGCCAGCAAACGGCCATTGCATCAATTCCTCAACAGTCCCGACTTTTCCTGCTTTAAATTATACCCTTAACTGAGGATCCACGTTACCTGAGGTTTCCTCTCTGGTTGGAGGTTGTTTCTGTTCCTCTAAGATACGAACCACCCTGCAAGGATGCTCCCATTTTTCGGGACGTCTAGCAAGATCTCCAGGGCATCCCTCATGCTCTTCTTTGGGTCGCACGCTGGAAAAAGTTCATCATTTCACCGAAGCCAGCAGAGCTCCTCCAGGATGCTGCTGCTCCGTGAGACAGTGAAGGCAATGGGCTAGATCATATTCTTCATTAATTATCTTAAACACCTGAAAACTGGCTCAGGAACTGCAGCCAAGCAGAAATTTTCAAGCTGTTTTTTTCAGTAGAGTTCCCAACACTTGAAATATAAAGAGAGATGTCCACAAGCACTGTCACAGCTCCTGAGAAGGTGTCCAAGCAAAGGAGAGTTTGGGGAGGGTTTGCAAAGGACAAGGAGGGATCTGGGGATGTTTGTAGGGAGCTCCGCGGGTTTGCTGGGACTCCACACCTGATGGAGGGTGGGTGGGAAGGTCCCAGGTACCAGCCCAAGCCTTGGGCCATTCTACCTGCACCAAACCAGCTGATGAAGAGACTCCTGAGCTGCCCATCATCTACAAGGAAGACCCACCTGGAGCCAAAACACTTAACCCCCTGAAAGACCAGTCCCTGTTCACCCAGAGAACAGCCTTCTTCGCCTACGAGCATTTATTCATCCTTTTTTTTTTTTTTCCTTCCTGTTGTGTTAACAGAGCATCTAATGTGACTAAATAGGACAACCTGCTCTCCCATCCCCATGAAAAATAAATGATGTGCTTTCTCTCGACTACCTTCCCCCCCCTACGCATTCCTGGCACTTTTCCCACCAGGCAACTCTTGGACCTGTCCTCCCTTGGGCAGACCCCAAGGTCTGGTGGGAGCCGTTGGCTTGAGGCACGGCGATGGAGGCAGGAGTTTGGGGGAGTCGGAGGAGGGTGGGAGGAAGGAGGAAGGGGGTGTGTGTGCGTACGTGGGGGTGGAATCTACGTGCAGAACGCAGCCAAGTGGCAGCTTACCCTGTTAAATATTAATCGTCTCTGCTTCTGCAATTTCGGCAATGCGTCTAGGCCCACCACTGCTAAATATTTCATTAGCACCACTCACTTCCAACTGCACTTCTCCCACTTTTCTTCCTCCCATAGACCCCTCTCCCATCCCTGCCCCCTACCATTGCCAACGCCAGCCATGGCCATGGCGCCCGTCCTCCAACCCCACGTCCTGCTCTCCCCCGTGGTGGCACCAGCCCAGTCCTGCTCCGTCCACAGTCCACCGATGGCCACGTCCACGCGGGGACAGAGCGGCGAGGCCGTTCAGGGGAAGGAAGATCATCAACTCCGCTGGGAGAAAAATATAAGTGCGCATCAACAAGTCCCGTGCTAAATAATACATAAGGCAGGTCAGGGCAGAAATGCTGACTCTGGGCTGGGAGATCTTTAAACCACGCAGCCTGTGTTTCTTCACCGCTGGTTTGCTCTGCGCGAGTACTTTGGGAGTGCAGTGGGACGTGCCAGGGCAAGCTTTGCTGGGCTGGAGCAATTTCCACCTCAAGCTCCTAATTGCAGCTTTGGGGTAAACCTGCACACTGAGCACGCGTGACGAGACGCCTTCTATTGTCCCCAGATGTAGGTGGCTCTTATTAACACCAGTCGCCAATCTTTGCCTCTCCCTGCTCCAAGCCCTTCTTTCCCATCCATTCTTTC
>VZTO01003682.1:0-20550 GCA_013400615.1 Syrrhaptes paradoxus
TGCAACTTACCACACAGGAAATCAGCACATGCTTCTTTGAAATCTGCAGAACAAGAGACACACAAATGTATATATATATATAAAGTGTATAACCATATATAACTATGTACACAACCATAGTGTCTTAACAGAAACTGTTCATGCAATAGATTCAGTTTCCTTTTTTATTTGTAGAGATTTTCACAAACTGGTGGAGAAAAAAGGACTATTTAACACACATTGGTGATCTTCTTAAAAAATCCTGCACTGGATCTTGCAACAATCTCAGCAGGACTATCTGTGTTAGCATCACCACAGAGAAACGCCCAAGTGTTCATTTTAAAAATGACCACGTGCGGTTCCAAGCCTCTTAAACTCATGACTTCTGATGATACCAGATGCAGAAAATAGGCCAAAATCACAAGTTATATCTGTGAATATGTGCATGTGTAAGGTGTAACTCTGTATTGCATCAACTCCATTTTCTTTAGCTGTTCCGTAGACAGGATACTCCCTCTATAAACAAGTTTCTCTATACGTAAACCTTGGAAAGTCAATTAAATCCATCTAAAATTAGCTTTGTTGAGATAGTACTGTATGTCTAAAACATATAAATTTAACACAGTGAGTTTTGTTTGTTAAATGGTTGTTGTAACTTTTTCTTGGGTGTGAATGACACCACCGTGGTTGAAAATAGTGGATTTCAGGATAACAAATCTTTATAGATAATGTATCCTTCCCCAGGTAAAATAAAAACAACAGCTTTTGAGTGCATGAAATTTCATGAGGCTGATGTAGAATCTAAATGTTTGATTTAATCTTTTCAGATATAGGTGGGAATGGCTTCATCCATGCCAATGAATTAACAGACGTGTTGAAGGAAGCGAATCTCCCTCTCCCAGGATATAAAGCCAGAGAACTCATTCAGAATTTGACAACCACAGGGAATGGCAGGATCAGTTTTGATGACTTTATTTCAGTAAGTAAGATGTTATTTATTTCAATGAGTAAGGTGCCAGGTGGAATACTCAAGGTGGTCCCCAGGGCACAGCAGAAGCACAATCATAGGGTCTCATGGGCACCTAGTTAATCCAAGGAGTTCCCTTGCTGGAAAAGATGAGAGCAGGAGTAACCAAACTAAAAATCCTGCTATTAACTGGGACAAGTTACATGAATGCAGGTGTGCACTGAATAGACTTAATGTCTTCCAGTTTGGCTGACACACCAGGATGAAGTTTTTCAGTTATAAGCTATGAAAATATTACATTCTAATTAATTGGTTATGAAAATTTCATCAGATCAAAAATGAAAACTTTATGGGGCATTTTTTTCTATTAAAAAAGCTTCTTTTTCTGGTCTGAACTGGGACAAAAGCAAATGCTAAAATAGGGGAACTTCCCTTGGGATGGAGAAACAGATTTTTACTTGTCCTTTCTTCAAAACAAGACTGTAAAAGACCATCCTTCTACTGCACATCTTAGGTCCATGGTTTCATACCATATACCTTTCTGTTACCTAGATGATCTTTCATCACTGCTTTGAAAACATGAAAGCTGTGTATGATCCTGTTCTGCCATAGCAGATACACAGGTTTTACACAGAAACCCACTGAACAGTACTCAAGCTGTGCTTCCTTATGTGTGAAGCAGAGAGGACATGTCTCATGGCCCAAGAGCTCATTGTTTTAGCTTAGTTTAATTCTCCAAAATTTTAAAATTGACTCTTGTGCTTGAAAGATTTTCCAAAACCTGAAGAGTGATGATGTTGCTAAGTCGTTCCGAAAACAAATCAACAAAAAGGAGGGGATCTGTGCTATCGGTGGGACATCCGAGCAGTCCAGTGCTGGCACACAACACTCTTACTCAGGTAGGTACAGCTGTCCTGTACTGATAGCAACTGGGAACAAGTGTGCCCTTGGAGACCATCTGCACCTTATCTTGGTGCAAACCCAGGTGGTCTGGCCTCAATGAGCTTTGGGGTCTGTTCAGGCAGGGCTGCTGCAAGGTAAAGGATTCTGAAGAGGTGACAAAGCACCATAGCAGGGTCTTTGTTAAAAATAGTGTGAGCCGCTTTACTGGGGTGGACAGAGCTATGGCTACGGAAGGAAGCTCCAGCCGGCTTACCTTTGCTTACCATAAAGGCATTGCAGCTCTGTTGGAGAACAGCCTCCCAGCACGGCTAGCCCATTGCTGTCCCTGCTCACCGGCAAGACAAGGCACAGGTTCCCTGTTGTTGCTAACCCTTCTCCTTGTACATTTTACCAGTTCTCTGACAGTCTCTCTGTAAACTCACCTATAACCAAATGGTTCCTGACCTTTGTCTAAAGAGGGCATGATCCCATCAGGGCTCTTCTCCCAAGCCTGTTTCACCAAGCTGAAGGTTTGGGGCATCTGTGGTTGCTTCTGCTGTTTCCTGGGTAATGCCCAGCTCTGCAGGGTGGAGGTCCCACCTTTGGCTGTCTTCTCCAGGGGCATGGGTGGGGAACTCTCTCTGGGAAAGGGAAAGTGGAGGATGCTTCCAAGATCTCCAGCCACCTGAGTACAGAGGACACCTTCTCTGAACTGCTGGGGTGGCGTGAGCTGCTGCTGGTACAGAATAGCTACGTTACAGCCCTTTTGGACTACAGGCAACATTTGCCCCTTACCCTCCGAATACTCCTTGTCAGAGTCCAATACACCCCGCCCAGGCTCTTCTAGATATTTCACATGAAGTTACATGGGATTTCGATTTAGCAAAGTGATACAACAGTGCATTCAAATTATGGTGCAAGTACAAATTATGCTTAGCAGAGCATAGCAACTGCAACATACAGTTAAATCATGTGAACTTCAGTACCAGTATCTATAATATGCCTGTCCTGGTGACAACAGGCAACCCCAGTCCTGGGAAGGAGTATGGAAGGAGCATCAACCAGCTCAAGCCCATTGTTGTCTTCAGCTCATTCGCCTGTCTCCTGAAAGCCTTCTTCCCTTGTAGGGGTTTGTTGATCAGTCATACTGATGAGAGAGTCTTCTCCACCAGGAGTTCTGCCTTTGTAAGTAAAATGATGGTAGAGGTATTGCACAGCAAACTGATGGATTTGATGTTGTATCCACAGAGGAAGAAAAGTATGCCTTCGTCAACTGGATTAATAAAGCCCTTGAGAAGGACCCTGACTGTAAACACGTGGTCCCAATGAATCCAGAAACAGATGACCTCTTCCAGGCAGTCGGTGACGGCATAGTACTTTGGTAATTAATACCTATCTTTCTCGCAAATGGGAACCATGAGTCTGTAAAAACTCGCACCTCTGCTTAAATGGAAGCTGCTGACTTTATGTTCAGCTCATGAATCTTTGCAGACACTTAGAGCCTAAGGTTTTTACTTCTTTTCTCTTTAAAAATATAAAGACTCTATGATGTTAAAGTAGAGTTTTCATTTCTCTCTAGACCCTTGCAATAAGATGAAGTCAGTGAAATTTGAGGAGTTACTTGGTTTTATTTTTGTCCAAGGACTTTTGGGGGTTCACACAAAGCAGCACGAGAAAGTGAGTGCTTTCACAGAAATTTTCTGTACAATAAACTTCTCACACAACTTCTTGTGGCATTCTTGGCCTCACACCTATAGTACAATCTGCATGTGACTCCAAAGAATTGCTCAAGTATTGCATGTGTGCCTCTGTGCGTACATGTGAAAACAGAGGCTGACTATATTTGTTCAGTAACTCTCTTTGACTTGTGCTATGGTGTAATGACAAAAGCTATATTGTATTTTGTGCGGACATAGATAGTAGTGTATTTCTTATTGTTTTTTCTTGTATTTCCAGTAAGATGATCAACTTTTCAGTGCCAGATACCATTGATGAGAGAACAATCAACAAAAAGAAACTCACACCCTTCACAATACAGGTACTAAAATGTAACAAGATTCTTTGTCTTTCCCCTTAGGATGCTTTGATATGGTCACTTAGAGCAAAGGCTGGAGATAGCACGGTTCTGCCCAACACAATCAGGCAAAGATGTCTGTGGCAAAGTGGGATGATCAGGTCCATGTCATAAAAATATAAAGACTTCTATTTCTGTTTCTTTCCAAACATGTCAGCAATCTGACTAAACAAACTGTGCTTGTGTTTGCACTCACCCAAAGTATAATGTTCACCAGTTCAAAGCTTTAGATACCTTTGTGGTAGATGCCATACGAATGCAAGAGCAACTAGATAATACAGTGACCAATTCCAGTTCGAGTAGCTTTCAGAAGACTGAACCTCACATCCAAGGTCACACAGACATGGCCATGGACTTGAATTCACAACTGCTGTGTTGCAGTCTGATGTCCTTACCAAATTATTAACTGTGATCCAGGAAGTACCGTGGTGTGCAACATGCCTGAGATGGGACCATAGCCTTGCCTGCCTTTTGCAATCCATGCTAGTTCACTTTGAACACTGAATCTCTTCCTTATTCCTATTATGTGCACATGTATATGATTTAAAAATTGGACAAAAAAAGCTAATTTTCACCTATTTAAAGTTTATTGTGTTTCTCACACTGCAGTATGTAGACAGATATTTTTATATGGACAGCATCCATGTATCTGGGTACAGAATATAAATAGATATATGGAATAGATATGAACCTAACCCAGTTTAGCCCTCAGCTACTCTGATTTGATGGAACATCAGCCAGGCTCAAGTAAGCTCAGAAGCCATTAAATTGGATTTTTATGCTGTATACCACATTTTTCAGTTCTAATCGTTTTGGTCAGCAGCATAGCTTAGTGATGCAGCTCAGATCAATCCCTGTCACACGTAGACATGATTTGATCAATTTGGCTTCCACTTTAACTTAACCCTTTTACAGCTGTCTGGTGGAAAAAAGGTAATTAATTTGAAATGCTACAATTTTTCTAGCTTATGAGAATTTACACTGTGTTTGTCTCTGCATTTTGTTTCTAATTAAATCTCTCTGTCATGCCAGCAGTGATGAAATTCATGTGAAAAATTGCAAATCTGTGTGATAAATTGAATTTTCCAGGCTTCTTCACCTGCTTTACTTGCCCTCTGTTTACCAAGCTGCCTTTTTGAATAGTGCAGACCTGTGGGTCAGATTTTCTTATATCCTTTGTTTTAAATGGGAATGAAGTGGCAAAGGAACATACCGTTCCTGAAACATCACTTTCTTTCTGCCCCTAACTGCGAACCACAGAATCCCTCTGCTTCCACTGAACACTCCCAAACCAGGACTCCCTACTCCAAAGATCAAAAAGAAAATATCCAGACTTGAGCAGTTCTGACCTTGGCTGAACTGCAAGGTTAAAAACTCAACAGGTTTATTTTGATTCCTATGACCATGTGCTTTTTGTATAAGTTGCCAGCTAGCAACTGGTTTGTATCTTATATGTTAGGGCTTTTGCATAGGGCTTAGGAAGAGCCGAGCTTGGAATATCTGCCAGTCAGCTGGGTTGTAGTTCCTTGTTCCTCAATGTGTGCAAGACTGAGTGTAGGAGAGTTTGCCCCATGCTGAAGCTAAGTTTGCATTTATTATGTGCTTGTGCATTAGCTATAGGAAGAGCCTGGCTTTGATAACCAGGATTGGGCCAAGGCATCACTGTGAATGCAGACATATGCTCTGAGCTCCAGTGCCTTGTGGCATGGTGTCTTTCACCTTTGCCAAAGAGGTCCTTTCTGTTTTCATGTTGGGACACAGACCCAGGAGATTCTGTGTTGCCCTGCTCCCTGTGGTCACATATGTATATAAATGCATTCACAGTGAAGCTGCTCACAGATGTCATTAGTTTCAGCTGTGCTTCCTTCCTGTATCCTCAGCTCTCTAGTTACTGCATCATTCGGAAGTTCTCTTCTTTCCCTAGGAAAATCTGAACCTGGCCCTGAACTCTGCTTCAGCCATTGGGTGCCATGTTGTTAACATTGGAGCTGAAGACTTAAAAGAAGGGAAACCTTACCTGGTTTTGGGTCTTTTGTGGCAAGTCATCAAAATTGGACTGTTTGCCGACATAGAGATAAGCAGGAATGAAGGTATGTATGGCTCTTCATTTCAGTGCTCTACTGTTATTACTGAACAATCTTTAGGATAAAGCTCTTCTAAAAAAATTCTTAGTTCAATTCTTTCTTCAAGTACATGTTGACTGTCTTCTTGACTGATCTAATTTGCCTTTCTCCTCACAAGTTCCAGCTCTCCAAAGTCCAAGGCTGTGTGTAGGTTTGTATGTGTAGAGCCAATTTCATGGTCATTGGGTCAGGAATGATAGCCTACACCCAGGTATAGTTGGTGTTTTGGCACTAAATCTGGGATAAGGAAATGCTACACTGCATTAATGAAGCTTTGCTCTTTTCTTGCTCTTGATTTCCATTTTCTCCTTTCGTTGTGAAATTAGAATTATAAAATCACAGAATAATCTAGGCTGGAAGAAACCACTGGAGGTCCACCCTGGAGGTCCTCTGGTTCAGCTGTCCTACTACCCACTTACAGCAGTACCAGTCTTGCATATCTGTATGATCCACTACTAGATCCACACTAACAGCGTTCTCTTAATTTTATTGATGAGACCCTTTTTCTGTTTATATCCTCTGTCATGCTAACCCAGATTGAATTTTGGCAACACTTTGGTCACTCGCATTTAGAAACCAGGGTAACAAATGTGTAAGAGAGAAAATAGTTATATATTATCCTCTACAAGTATTCACAATGTCATTAATTTTTTTCTTTTTTCCCTGCTTAGCCTTGATTGCTCTTCTGAGAGAAGGAGAGAACCTGGAGGATCTGATGAAGTTGTCTCCAGAGGAACTGCTGCTGAGGTGGGCAAACTACCACCTAGAGAATGCAGGATGCAACAAAGTCAACAACTTCAGCTCAGACATCAAGGTATGAGAAACACTGCCCAACAATAGCAAAACAGCAGCTCCACACCCAAGTCCCTGTCCTCCAAACAGGGATTGTACACTGAAACACTCCAAGCAGCTGAGACTGCTCTGCCGAACACATGGAGCTGGGTACATAGAATCATTGTAGTGGTGTTTGCCTTTCCACTCAGTAGTATTCCTCCTCCTGCCACCCTCCCAGTCATCACTGCCAGCCCCAGCACACCAAATGCCTGGGAAAGGAATGGCTGCTGGCTCTGGGCAGGACATACAGACTATTCCTGTATCTTCAGTTCTCTGCCTCTATTGCTCTCCTCCTTCCTAAATGTCTTTAGATGCCTCTTGACCTGGCTTTGGTTTGGAAAAGGCTGGACCTTACGCAAACATGTAACTAGGTGTAGGGGAAGAGGATGGGGCTCTTCCAGTTCCCCCACTCAATCTTTTCTTCAGTAAGCATCTGGGCTATGTGCTCCTCTGTCCCAACCTTTGCTATAACCCTGTGTGCACTTACCTGCAAGTTTTAATTCAATGGGACTATTCAAAACAGTGCAGCTAGAGGGGAAGGCACTTGCAAGGATGGGTCTCTAGCCTGTGCAGCCCATTTCACGTACTTGAGACTTTATGTGCTTGTGGATACAGATTCCAGCAGAGCTTTCTCTGTAGGACTTCCATTCTTCCTAGACAGATGTATTTGAATCTCAGTGGTGCACACTGATGAGTTTCAGACACTACAGATATAGTGTGAGGCCCAGCTGGCATCTCAGGGCTGTAGTGTGTCTGAGCTGACTTCCAGGCAGGCAAGGAGCTGGCCGGCACACTGACCTCACCAGCCACAAGCCAACCTGCCCGGTCCCAGCAAAACATGGGAAAAGTCCCTCTCCAGAGATGCTTGGTTACATGCTTCACCAGGGACTGAAGCATGTGTGAAGAGTCATTTACTGTGACTTACTTGACATACAGAAAAAAACAGCAGGGAAGGCAACAGGCGAGTCTGAGAATCACATTCGACAATACAATTTTCATTGTAACAGATTTTTGGTTCACTGGGTGGAGGTGTCTGGAGAATATCTGTGGGAAGGGAAGGAAATGGCGTCTTTCCTATCTTTCTGTAGGCTGGCCAAGAGGACTATAGTGCAACTGATTAAATCCTATCTGCAGCTGAAAGATAAATCACACTTACCATATTTACAGTTGGAAAATAAGGCGCATGTTTACCTCTGAGAGGCCAAGATTTCAGCCTTTCCAGCCATTCTCTAATTAAGTGTGTCTCCCCCCCTCACTTCTGTTATAAATAGTTATTTTCTAGGTATGGTGGGTAGTAATGCAGATGTACAAGATTTAAAATAATTCCGGTGATCTGCTTTATATTTTGACGAGTATTAGTTGGGTTAGTTAGTCAAGTCCCTAGGCACTAACATGTACCTTTATTTTCAGTTCTTTGAGTTATTTCTGAAATGAGATTAATATTTTCCACACATGGAAGCAACATTACATTTCATAAAAAATTAAAGACACAACATGTTAAATCCTTGTCTTGTTCCTGAACTTTTGCCTGAAAAATGCTGATACTCTTATCAGTTTTAACTTCTGTCCTTGAAAACTATGCTTTCTCTTCCATAACTGTTCCAGCGTTGCTTTGAAATCCGCTTTAAACATCTGCTTTCTCCTTCTGCATTTTCTTTTATTAAAATGCTCAGCAGCCTGACTTCTACAGCATTATAAAGGTATGCATTTTCTTACCTCCAATTTAATGTTCAGATTAAGTCAATTCAGATATCTCTTTGTTATTGCTGTCCTTTTTGTAAGTGCAACACACAGCATTTTGTCTCATGCATTGAGTGTTCTGCAGCATGTATATATTGGCTTAGGGAAGAAATAGATTTGGCAAATACAGCATAAAGTAGGAACTGCTAAGTGCTTCCAGCTTAAGTAATTTAATTATGTAGCCCAATGATTGATGTAATAAAAATAAAGCATGCAGGCATGTTGTTCAGGGGAGCACTGGCATGCAGAACCCGAGCTTTAGATGTAATTTTTCCTCCCTTTAATTTCTCTGTCTGTCACAGGACTCAAGAGCTTATTACCATTTGCTGGACCAAGTTGCCCCCAAGGGAGATGAAGAAGGCATTCCAGCTATTACTATTGACATGTCAGGATTAAGGGTAAGATGAGATAAACTTAGAGTAAACACCGATATTTTCTGCCTGTTACTTGCATTGCTGGCCAACACAGAGGTACACCAGGATGCCGAAACAAGCAAAATCCTTTTAGCATTGCAACATGATCTTGTATTTCAGAAATCAAAGCTTCCAAAGAATTAAATTATGTGTCTTGCCTTTCATTAGATATTAGCACTGAAACTTTAACAACTGTGGAACCACACTGATAAACTAGTAACCTATCAAGTATATTTAAATAAATTTATTTGAGAATTTCATCAATCCACCCCCTTCTGTATGGAAAAAGCACTATAGTGAGATGGCTAGAATGTAGGTAAAGCCCATTTGAAAACACAGACCTGTTGTTAGTAAAAGTGGGAAAGGAAACAGCTATAAATCTGTCAAAAAACTGCTTTAAGAACCCCACACCTAGCTCCACACATGGAGACCCCGAGTGGGTCTTGTGTGCAGCGGCAGGTGGTGGGGTGAGGCTGATGGCCCCGTTTTCTCCCGCCACAGGAGAAGGACGATGTTCAGCGAGCGGAATGCATGCTGCAGCAGGCAGAGCGCCTGGGCTGCCGGCAGTTCGTGACGGCCACTGACGTTGTCCGGGGGAACCCAAAGCTAAACTTGGCCTTCATTGCCAACTTGTTCAACAAATACCCTGCCCTGCATAAGCCAGAGAACCAGGACATCGACTGGAGTTCTATTGAAGGTAAGGAAAATGCAAATAAAGGATGTTTCTGGCCACCCGTGACACAGTATCCCCAGCTCTGATGATACGTTCACCTAACGCTATGTCCTTCAGACATATACTCACCTCACTGTTAGCACAGGCAGCCTGGAGAAAGGGAAGCTGGTCTTCACCTGCATGTGGCTTCAGGTATTCTGGGGTCTGTTCTGTGGATAGCATGTGTTGAAAGGTGAAAATATTTGAGAGATGTTTGAACCAGTATAGACTACTGAGCGTGATTTTTAGTTGATATCAGAGTTGATCTGGCATTCCCTTAATTGAGAATATAATTTAAAAATCAGATCTTGCAAAACCTTGCTGCCTGCTTGCTTTGAGTTGGGGTCAGGACCACCGTTGTATGGATCATGTGCTGAGCTGCAGGTCCTTCTTTCTCAGCTTCATAGTGAAACTGTTCATGCTAGGGCACAGGCTGTTTTTCAATTCTTGAAGGCACTTCAAGGCCAATCTGCCTAAATACTATAATATACGGGGCATGAAGAAATATTATATGATGCACTGTGCTCTCTTATTTCACATGTCAGCTAGTGTCTCCTCCTGTTTATGGTTCAGCACGCTGTAAATTCTGAATTATGGTTTCATCACAAGGCATTTGTTTCACTGCAGTGTTGTGTTTTGCAGGCCTGTTGATTGATGTATCTGTTGTTTTAGGTGAGACAAGGGAAGAGAGGACGTTCAGGAACTGGATGAACTCACTGGGTGTTAATCCACGTGTAAATCACTTATATAGGTAAGAGGAGGTATTACACTTCCTTTAGGTGATAAATACAGCCAGCAAATTGTTTACAAAAGCATAAAAACTTTTGGACCCTATAAGAATATATGCTTTTTCTTTTTTTTTTAAATTTATTTTTAGCAAACTAAGTTTACCTCTACTAATGGTTTAGTTTGGTTCCTTTCCTCTGTTCTTTGGACAATATTATCTTTTTTATTGTTTTCAGTGACCTGTCAGATGCCTTGGTTATCTTCCAGCTCTATGAAAAGATCAAAGTGCCAGTAGACTGGAACAGAGTGAACAAACCACCATATCCTAAACTGGGTGGCAACATGAAGAAGGTACAAAAAGCTGGAATATCTCCACTAGACTTATCCTGAAAGGATGTCTATATAGTTTCAAACAGCAATGTGGGCACTCATGTTGCTTTCAAGTCCCAAGTACAGCACATTAAATTACTTTTTGTCTAGTGGGTGAATAATTTTTTATCCTGAAAAAACCCATACGTTTAGCTCACTAGCTCTATTGACAGGTGAACAATATTTGTAAAGTAAAAAGTCTTGACACCCTTTGTGTCAATATTTTAAAACTCTATTTGCAGACCACTTTTGCTACTGTCTTAGTCACCAATTATAACGCATCTTCAGTGTGAATCATATGACACCAGCTTAATTGCAGCTCTCTGGATCGCTGCCCTCCACATCATATGAAGACAGTGACAATAAGCGTTCTTGACCAGATGCCTCAAGAACCGATCACAGAGTTGCTGCTAAATATGCAGCTTTCTCCCAGCTATCTGGATGAGTAATTCCACCCAGTTATGCCAGAGTGATTAACTGACCTAAAATATTGACTGGACACTAATCCTTTGTCTCAGTGCAATGCTATGATGCTGGAGGTACCTATGAGCCATAGATTCATATTTTCCAGGGTAATCTGTTTTTCGGGCGCTGATGATGAAGTGTAACATTTCCTTCTGTGTTAACTGTTTACCGTGATATTTTGGAGATGGAACTGGCTGCTGGCAGTCAAACAGCTGTATTATCACAGGGCCCTAAAGCTTTTGTTTGCTCAGGAGGATCTGGGCCAAGCGATCCAAAGAATTTAAAGTAACAGTGTCTTGTCTTCTTTTTATTTCTTTATTTTTGAACCACACTAATTGATTCTGTCATTAACAGCTTGAAAACTGCAACTATGCAGTGGAACTGGGAAAGAATCAAGCCAAATTTTCCCTTGTTGGCATCGCTGGGCAAGATCTGAATGAAGGAAACCGTACTCTCACGCTGGCCTTAATCTGGCAGTTGATGAGAAGGTATGGCAGTCAGACACAAGCTTCAGAATATTTTGGTATACTTGGTTTGCACTGTGATAACTTCCTGATGCTATCACTGAGAAGACTCTACAGGCTAGAGCTTTCTCACTCCTCTGTTTGCACTTATATGCAAAGACAGAATAAACCTTTTGCTCACTCCTAGTGAGGGATGTGATCAGGAAGCACATTATCTCGTGGGCAAGGCCATTACAGTCAGCTCATGCAGAAGATTATTATTGTCACTATCTGTATAGCATGAATATATGTTCATGGAAGAAAGAAAAAGAAGTTGAAAGGTCTCTGTGCCAGGGAATTAGGAGAATCTACTGGAAACAAGGAATTGATGCAGAAGTTTTGTAATCTCCTACCTGAAGCGGATGCAACTCAGTAGCTCTCCCCACTTTAATGTAACTCTCTGTGTGTGTGTTTGTGTGTGTGTTTAAGAGCTCCATAATTGGGTGTAAAGAGACCCTGCGGTTAGGAACTAAGTACAGACTAAATTCAGTCTATAAAGCAAGGTATACGTTTATCAGGCAGGTAATTAATCTAGGGATGTGGCGATTACTTGCCATCAATTTGTAATGTCTTTCCAAGGTGCATGCTGACATATAAGCAAAATATTCCAGGCTTGTGTTTATGCAGAAGGTCAGTCATAGACAAGCATAACAATTCCCTTCTGGCCTTAAAGTCAGTGATTATTTTTTTAAGCACTATGAGAATGAGTAATTTACACCAAGATCTACTAAGAGGCACCTTTTAAGAATTTTGAGTATCAAAAACTTTTGACAGTCCCAAAACAGTGATTAGGGAATTGGGGATGAATTAGACCTAATTATCACGCTATAACAGAATTAATATACACTGTGAGTGTGTGGGAAGTGGGAGAATATTAGGTCTAAGAGGACTGTTGGGGTGATCCCAGTCAAACTGCGCACATACAGGATGGTTCTGAATTTACAGTATACTTTGAGCAAAAGCAGGTATCCTGGTTTCCCTCTTAAGGTACACCCTGAATATCCTTGAAGACATTGGTGGTGGAGAGAAAGTCAATGATGAAATCATTGTCAGCTGGGTCAATGAAACACTGACTGAAGCTGGGAAGGATTCAACCATCTCCAGTTTCAAGGTATAGTTTTTTTGTTAGAAGTCTCTGCTTAGAAATCTCCTATTCAGTTTGTTTGTGTGTATGTTATATATGTTGCCTGTATATAGACATATACATGCATACACATGCGCACACTAGAATTAACTACATAGTTTGATTATTTTTCATTCCCTTTTAAAGGCATGATCAGATTTTATTCAAGGGGCTTTATTATGAAAAGGTAGCAGGAACATGGCATGAACATAAGAGGAAACACCTTGAATGCCAGTTTGACATAGGAATTCAAAGTATGGAGCCAGGAATGATGACTGGAATTAAGCAAGAACTGCTGTGCTGTTAATTATTAAACAGCAGCAATTACAAATGACAGTATTAAAAACAACAATAGCAATATGTTTATAATCTGATAGTACCATTCAGGGGTACCATGCCCTATTTTGCAGAGTACCATATAAACACAGAGACAGATCAATTCCAGACAGCTTCCAATTTTGCTGACGTATCTGAGACACTTCCCAAGCTGGGGAACATTCAGTGGATGTAAATCAGGAGTTTGCACCAGGAGAGGACAGATCCATCAGACTTTGCCTAATGAGCTCAGCAGTCACACAGCTGGTCCCCCTCGCACCTCCCATCTGTAGACGTGTATCAGTGTCATCTCCCTACAGGAAGCAAATTCACTAGCCCAGCACCCCATCTTTTGATTTAACAATGTCTCATCCACTGTGGAAAAATATTATTGAAAAGGTTCTGAGTCTGCCTTAGATGAAAAATCACGCTAAGGAGCCCTTTGTGAAGATCTAAATGGTATTTGACTGAGATGTCCATTGCTCTTGAGCCTAGACTCTGGCTTTGTGAGAGATCTGTCATTGTTCTTGTATCTAATTATATTTTTCATCTATGCAGGACAGCAAAATCAGCACCAGCATGCCAGTCCTGGATCTTATTGATGCCATTCAACCAGGATCAATCAAATATGACCTCTTGAAAACAGAGGACCTGAATGATGAGGAGAAACTAAATAATGCTAAGTACGTTCATGCCAAGTGACACTTAACACGAGTTACCTCCTCAGGCTTGCCTGACTGTCTTTGAAAACCACTCTGCTATCATTCTCATCTGGCACAACCTCAACTGAGAAATATCCCCAGAGTTAGAAGCATGAAGGCTAGGAGTTAGGCAGTAAAAAATATAATCAGTGGAAATGAAGTGTGTAATGTTATAATTCCTGCTTTATAATTCCCTTGAAGGGATGAAAATAACTTGGCTTCACAGGCTCCTATTTTCTCTTATTAAATTTAAAATTATTTCAGAGGTCAGGGAACAATGCCAACAACAGTAAGCCATAGAAATCAGTGACTAGAGGTCATGATACCTCTTTAGTCACATACAGGTGGAACAAGGGCATATATAAGAGAGAAGGGGGAGGACAGGATTTATGACTGAAAACCTGTTTTTATGGATGTGGATATTGATTTTTTTTCCTGAGTGCAAACCATTTCCTAGCAGAGGAAGGGACAATCCTGGGGGCACGTCCTTTTCTTTTCAGAGTTACACAGATCACCTCCCACTCTGATCATCAGTTTAGCTTCTGCTTTGCTATGTGGCCACTACAGAAGAGAAAAGGTTGTCCATAAAGCAATCAGAGCTGCCATAATTTTTATAAAGGTTTTTCCCACTGTTCTTTTGCCCTTCCATTTCCTACCATCTGTTCTCTTTCTTTCCTTGCAATCCTGCATGTGCTTCTCTCTGTACTTAATTTCTGCTTCCCTCTGCTGATGTTTTCCTCTTTTCCTCTCCCTTTCTTTCCCACCCTGCACGTTTCTCTGCATTTTGGGGAGAATTTCATAAATGTATGTGCTCTGCAGTGGGAAGAATCTGGGATTTTCTAGCTTTCTTCATTAAAAAATAGAGAGAAGAGACATACCCACTGGAGAACAGTCAGTAGCCCTGCAACTGTGCACTCTGAGCAGGGAGATGTGAAGGTCAGCTTGCAAATTCTGGGTATGACTCAAACAGAAGAGAAGTCCCTGAATGTTGATTTTCCAACAACACTGATCTCCACCAACATCAGCCTGCTGCTTTCCAACCTTGTGAATTTGTTTATATGCAAAGACTGAGCCACAGTGATTGAGGGGGAGCAAGACCAGAACGGCTAGTTGTTAAGGTGATCTTCCAGGGGATGGGAGACTAAATGTTTCATAACAGACCTCTACCTTTTACTAGAAATTAGTTCATTATGAACCTGTCTCATACATTCCTATAGAAAAGTTTAATTTTGACAAATCAGTGTGAAAATTCACAACCCACTCTGGTACTGATCATGTAAAAAACTTTTTAACAGAGGGAAAATTAATGCTTTTGCACTAATTTGTTTCATTTTGTTTTGTTTTTTCACCTCTGCAATGCAGATATGCCATCTCTATGGCAAGAAAAATTGGAGCAAGAGTTTATGCCCTTCCAGAAGACCTGGTTGAAGTAAAACCCAAAATGGTCATGACAGTGTTTGCTTGCCTTATGGGAAAAGGCATGAAGAAAGTTTAAAGCACAAAAGACTTGTACTGATGCCTGGTATCCACCCTTTTGATTCCCTCAAACTGGATGCTGTTCTTCATATCAAGGAAATATTCAGGGTGCTCATGCTTTAAGGCATGAATGTTATATGTGGTTCCAGATCACGCAAAAGTTATGTATCAACATGTATCCAGGAAATGTTGTGTTTTGAACAGTAATACGTGCTTGATTTCTTTGCCTCATTTTCCACTTTGCTAGATATAAGCATTTCATATTCCTGAATAAGTTTTCAATAATGAGGCCTTGACGTATCCTTCTGTTAATGGATACCAGGGTTATCTGTCAGAGGTCACCTGCAGATCTGTGTCTTGGAAGGTACAGACAGCTTTTAGGATTATGAAATACTGCTTCTGCCTGAAAATGCCTTCATGCTTCTTGTAGCATTTCTGCCATATTTTCCTTTGGTTTGCACCTGGGATAACAAAAGGGGGTTCCCCAAGCCAATGCAAGTATTAGTGACTATATTTTTGGAATGGTAGGATCCTCTTAGGAAATACTTGTTGAATGAGGGAAGTGTTTGAGATCTGCTATGTGTTGCTGGTATATGAACTGAGCAGTACCTTTCCCTGCAAATTATGCCTCTGCTGTCAGTGGCATTACTCACAGAGTACATTACCATAACCTGGGCCTCCAAGAACACCCAGACTCTGGAACCTTTGCAAGAAATGCTCTCCAAAGGATAATTCATTTTTATGTCATAATACACTTAAAACATAAGCAGATTGCAAAGCATGATAGAAATGAAAACCATGTTAAAGAAACTGAGGCGTTATACTCAGTTAGTAGCAATAAGATAAGAAGTGAACCAAAGGGACAATGAATGACATATTTATGTAGTGAATAAAAATTAAACTCTGTTAATTTTACAGACTTGCACTGAAAGGGCTGTGGCCCTGATTCAGGAGAGCATTTAAATGTGTGCTTGCATATGAAACACATACTAAAATGCTTCCCTGAATCCAGGCTGGATTCTCAAAGGAGGTAAATCAGCATAGCTTTGCGGCTAACAAGGCGCTATTAATTTGCCTCAGTCAAGGACCTAGCCCTGTCTGCGGATAGTCAGTGGGATATACTGCACTGAATCTCTTCCTTGGCATGAGTCATTTACTGTTCTGGCCTTTACGTGGATTTTACTGTGGTGAAAATGCAGAAGGAGGGAATTTTGCCTTAATGTAATCCCATTGACACAGTCTCAGTTCTCTCCCTCTCCCCTTCCCTTCCCTCCAGCCCCTTCAGAATTGCCTTAATAAAGAACAAATATATTCAATGACATGAGAAGTCTCTCCAAATAAACTGTTCTATAAAGCCATAAGGATGTGTCTTCCATATTGTTATTGAAACCACAGATTGCAGAAAGTGTGAAGAATTATTTCCTAGGTCATTTCTGTACATGCCACTGAGGCACTGCCAAAGATGGGACACTGTGCTCACTGGACTTGCAGCCTGACCCACTATGATTTTCCCAATTCAGTGCAATAACCATCAGCTTTCTTCCTTTGATCATATACTTACAAACTTTATTTTTAATGTATTCTGCAGTGCAAGTGTGCCACTGGGTTTCTGTGCCTGTCAGATCCTGTTCCTGATCAGGTCTGGTTGCCCTGTTCCTCTCATACACCTACATATTTAATGCAGGGTGGGAAAGGAACAGCATTCCAAGACCCATCCTGTCTGGTCACAATATTTCCCAGTGCTGGCAGAGGAGGAAAACATCTTGAGTGTTATACAAAGGAGACATCACCCTAACTTATTGCCCACCAAAGGGAAGTTATCAAAGCATGGCCCATACACTGCTCCTCCTCTAAGTATAGGACCCACTGTTGCCATACAAGAGGGATGGCACTGAAAAGGTAACTGCTCTTCCCTTACGTTGTTTGACTTGAGAGACCAGCAGAAGTAAACCAGAGAGAGGAAACTGCAGGCAGAAACTGTGACCGCAGCATTTCCCTCAGGTGGGATGACCATGTATTTTGTGTGTGTTGCGTGCACACATGTATGTTTGGTAACTGCAAGGGATGGATAGACAGCATAGATCTGAAAGGGCCAGGTAATCTTGCCTGAAGCAGCCCTGCTCTGCGTTCCCCACCTCAAGGAGATGCCCTCACCTCAGACTCGGGGGCAGAATGTGAGGCATGAAGTAGACAATGGATGGGAGATGGCAGTAGCAGCAGGGTCTGCCAGTGGCCATTTCCCTTGGTCCCAGGTAAATGCTGGCCCTAGCTATCCCCACAGAGAAGAAAGGATTTTCAGACACAGCACTTCCCACTTACCAGCTCTTAGCAACTCAGTTTTTTTCATGGGGATAGGATTTTTAGAGGAGAGTGCTGAGAGAGGCAGGGACAGGAAGCTTTCACACATCACACATTTCCCATAGGTAAGATATAGGAGTTCAGTGTCGCTGGAGATTGAAAACTGCCTCTAGCTCAGGCTCTGGAGAGGGGCAGGTGATGTAAGCTGTTATTTGAAGCATGTTTTGTGAAAGGGGCTGCTTTTCCTCTTCCTCAGCATCCCAGCACTGCAGCCAGGCACCCTGCCACACAGCCCTCCACGCTGCTGGTCCCCTGCCCCTGGGCTGCTTTTTGGGGCACTGCCTCTGAACCCCAAGCTGCTGCTCTGCACCAGCAGCAAGCCCTGGCACCAGTGCATCAGGGAGAGCTAACCACGAGATGGCAGTCACTCTGTCTGGAGTTTCAGTCTGGCATGCGCGAGCTCTGAAAATGCTACCCCTCCGGGAAATGGAGAAAAATTGCGATATTTAACCCTAGGCAAAATGCTAACACCTGTCAGTGTGCAAAAGGGAATAGGCAGGGTTAGTACAGTAAATGCCTTACCAGATCTTCACCCCTATCTCTATAATCTCCTGTGAAAAATAAAGCTGTCACGGACCCGATCGTGTGGGAATAGCCACATTCTGGTACAGGAGCATTAAACATTTTCACTTTTCAATGCACCTCTGTTTAACTGAGTATTCCTGCTTTCCTGATGGACTTGAGGTTTTGCTTTTGTGGAGTTGTAATAGTAGCCTGTAACAAAGGTCTTAGCAGCTGCTGATGGGGTTAAACCCATGACAAACATAAGAAAAAAAAAAACAAGCAAACAAACAAACAAACAAACCCAAACAACAAAAAAAACCCCCCAGGATCTGGAATTTTTTGCTGTTGCTTTTCTCCAACTTTTTCCATCACTCGTAGAGAAAGCAGCTGTCTTTGGGATTCACTTCCAAATCAAGCTGGCTCTGTAAGCACTTCCATTATTGATTTTCATTGCACAATTAATCATAATTTTCAAGGCTTCAAAAGGGCTTAGACATTCATATGAATAAAAATAAAGTATCAGCAGTCAGACTAACTAGGAGGAAAAAACATGAGGGCAATCAATTCACATGCTTCAGGGTACAGTCTCATCACCAGATGGACTCTGAAGGAAATTTCCCCCCATAGTGCAGTAGAGCATAATTAGGTACACGATGAGGACATTCCACCTTCTTGTAAATCATCTACCCTAGCTAGAAATCATCTGTTCTGGCCTTAGAAAGGGGATAGTAAGCATTAGAGCTGGCTGCTGTGCTCTTGTACAAAGTCATGTTTCTACTTCCTCCTGAGATGGAACTGAACCAAAACCCCCACCTGACATCATTCCTCCTTCCAAGTGCAGCTTATTTCTGCTGCAAGCTTCAGGTCTTGGTGTCCATTGCTGCCTAACCAAGCAGCAGCTTTGGTTTGGCTCCTGCTTGAAAAACAGGACTCTGTCTCTGGCAGATGGCTGCAAAAAACACAGGAGCAGCACTGCTCCTACAGCAAGTACTCAGCTACCACTGCTTTCACCTTGATGGAGAAAAGGTTCCTGGTGCCTCTGATCTTGCAAACCCATGTGTTGAGCTGCTGCTGTGACTCTCCAGTTCTCCATCTTCTGCTGCTTCTGTCAGCCTCCTCCACCATCTGGAGAATGGACTTGTCAAGAATTTGGGAGCATTTTCCTCCAAGCTGCTCAGCCACTTTAAGCCCAGTACTTTTCAGGCAAGTGGGCAGGGCGAGCAGCAGAGAGTAGCACCACTGGATGCCTGAGCCTCATTGCCTGCTGTGTGGTGAGCAACGTCAGAGTTAAAATTTATACACAAACCTAAGAACCTGTTCATTGAGCAAGTCAGTAAGTAGAGGAGCTCTGTGTACTGGTAAGAGGATAGCTGTGGACTTTATATAGCTTAGTGCAGGAAAACTCTGAATTAGGACCAGCATCACTTGATAATGTTCTCATTACATTCATATTTTTTACATCGCTCAGGGCTCTGTGGCAGTTCTCTTCTGCCACCAGGAAAATAATGTTTTTCCCCTGATAGTTTGTTTGCTACTCAGGAAGTAAAACAGCTCTAAGTCTTGGTTCTCATTAAGTAAAATGGGTATATATTTAAGGTGTTGTTTTTCATTGCACCTTATTTACTTTTTGTGCCTTGATCACTTTTTAAAGGCAACAGTGTCTTACAGAAAACCTAATTTGCTCCCAGGGTGCAAGCTACTATTGCCATTACAGATCCATGATAAACTGTCCAAAGCTGAGAAGGGCCAGAATTCCCACAGGCCATGTGCTTGCAGGTAATGATATGTCTGAAATTTGTGAAAAGGGCAGAAAGCTACATAACCAATCATGCATATAAGCACTGAACTCCCTCAGGGCAGGAAGTCATTTAGTGCATGTGTTGAGGATCTAAAGGAATATAGCAATTAATATCTGTAAACACACAAAGCATGGAGAGAAACCCCACACACCCACCCAGGAAATCTCCTAGCAGGTGATTGACGTGCACGGTACTGCTTTGATTCATGCAGGCAGAAGAGCAATGTCCCATTGCCAGGCACCTCTGGCAGCCTGTGAAGTTGTCCTGGCTCTTCATTGCACTTAAGCAAACTGGACATAGAATCATAGAATGGTTTGGGTTGGAAGGGACCTTAAAGATCATCAAGTTCCAACCCCCCTGCCATGGGCAGGGACACCCTCCACTAGACCAGGTTGCTCAAAGCCTCATCCAGCCTGGCCTTGAACACCTCCAGGGATGGGGCATCCACAGCTTCCCTGGGCAACCTGTTCCAGTGTCTCACCAACCT
>VZTO01003682.1:20836-55174 GCA_013400615.1 Syrrhaptes paradoxus
CCCAGCCTGTATTTGTGCTTGGGATTGCCTCGACCCACGTGCAGGACCTTGCACTTGGTCTTGTTAAATTTCATGAGGTTTTCATTGGCCCACCTCTCATGCCTGTCAAGGTCCCTCTAGATGGCATCCCTTCCCTCCAGCGTGTCCACCACACCACACAGCTTGGTGTCATTGGCAAACTTGCTGAGGGTGCACTCCATCCCACTGTCCATGTCTCCAACAAAAATGTTAAACAACACCTCAGAGCATGTGTTGATTTGTCACTGAGGTGAGAAGATGTCTCCTGAACAGCCCCTTGGTAAGATGTCCTCCCTTGATTTTGCAGCCCTGGAGCAGAGCACCCTGCACATCTGAGAGGTGGTAGATAAGCCTGAAGTACAAAAAGCTCTCCATGCCTTCTCCTCAAGACCTACATCTGCTGGGCTGCTAGTGAAACAGTCCTGTGGTTAAATAACATGGCAGTGAAAGGAGCAATCAGCCACATCAGTGAAAAGTAATAGAGATCTTTGAGGAGGGATGCAGGCCCTCACCACCAGCCCTACCTCCACTACTTGCTGCACTGTCAAATTACACTTCACATTAGGGAAATGTGGCCGCAGTGCCCCATAATGCTTCCGTCACAATCTTTCTCAGATCAAGATGGCGCAAAGCTGCCCATGTGGTGATCAGACCTTACAGAACAGTAAAATGCCTCTAGAAGCTTCCCATGTTTGCTGCTGGAGCCAAATTCTAGGAATGTAGGTTCTGCTAATTTCAGACGTTGTGAACTGTGCTAATGGGACCTGTATTGTCAGAAACCTCCTTGGCTTTCCAAGACTAAACAACATGTGGGAACAACCTACGTATACAGGTTCAGCCTCTGCTGACCTGGTGGCACCCATTTGGGAGCACCCGGAGGCTTTGAGCTTAGTAGAAAAACAAATTCTCATAAGGTCGTTTCACTCAGCACTTTCCATAGAAGCTCTGGGCAGTACGGTGAAATCCTTCTCTAGCCTACAGTGATCTCCTAAAGGTTTGGAAATGACACCCCAAACAGGAATCACTGGGCTTTCAGATCATGGCTCTTGGATGCAGACTGCAGAAGCTTTCCGCACAGATGCTTTCAGCTGCCAGAGCAGTTGCAGCATGCTGGGCTGGAGCAGCCACACAACAATGTCACCACATACCTGGGGGTCTGCAACTGCACCACTGAGAGTGTACTGTAGGAAAGCTCATCTCTTCCCCTGGATGGGCAGAAGAAAAGTCAAGTGCCCATTTGGATGTGTTTGTACAAGAGCTATTCCACTGGGATGGTGATGAGTCTGCAGTGTGGATCTGAGTCTGCAAGACCGATGGTCAGCATGGGCTGGGAGTGAGACATGCCTCTGAGGCTGAGAACACACCAGCCTAGAGGGTGAATGAAAGTGGGCAGGAGCTTTGCTCCATGGAGCTCCTCTTCACCAGCACCCTCAAACAGGTGCTGTCATCCTCCAAACAGGTCACAGCATCCTCCAAAAGCCCAAAGGAAAGGCTCAGTCTTCTAACTTCTGCCAGATGCTATGCAAGCAATGTGGGCAAGGGCAAGTAGCACAGAGAAGAGCAGCAAATCCTGTTGATGCACACAGTGACAGGCAGAACACACCACTGCTCCAGGGTTAAATGCTTCCCTGGTATGTACATACCTCCCTTTGATATCCTTTGTTTAACAAAGTTGTACTTTGCTTTGCACATGCTAGTTGTTAAGATACTGGCAAATAAATCAATATCTACTGGTAATAAGAAGATATGAGTCACTTGGAGAACATGCTTGGGTGGGAGTTGGTAACAGGTCTTCAGGAAACAAAACTCATGAGGAAAGTGTTTAGTCAGTACAGCCACTTCCTCACATCCCCAAGACAGCAAATACAATTTGGTGGTGAAACCCTATAGCATCTTCATCTCTGCAGACCTTGGAAAGCTAAACAGCAACGAAAGTAGAGTGTAGATGAATAAAGCAGGTTGGCATAACTGAACACTCAAAAATGCAAAGTGAACATGTATTTTGAGCCTCTTCTCACACCTATCAGCCACAACTGAAACTTGCTGCTGGTACAGCACTCAGCAGAGGATAAGAGGTCTGTTTCTTCCCAGCTTAACCTATCATTTTCTACCACAGGTAGCATCTGATTTTTATATTTGGGAACGATGCAAGGGAGAAATGCCAGAACCACAGAAATTTAGACATAGTCCAGATTTCTCCCTCCTGGTGGTTTCATGGGCTGCAAAATTGTTTCCAGAATGAAATGACAGAGGTTGATGACATTGGCCATATATGTAAATGATCACAGCATCCTACAGAGATTAGTTGGTTCATGAATAAAGATGAGGAGCTGAGGTGTGCAGGGAGAAATCATTTATCAATTATATGCCTTGGAAAACTGAAAGATGATGTGGCCTTAACAGCTGAATGGTTTTGAAAGGGAGACTTGTAAATTGAGTTCTAATTCTGTTCTGCCGCATTCATAATAAAGAGCTGTTAAACTAATTGCATCCTTCTGTGGTTCATGAGCAACAGCACTCAGCTGCATCCCACAGCAAGCAACAGAGATCGGTGTTTAGTCAGATTTTGGTCGTCCTTTGCCTCATGTAGGAAGGATGCTAACCAGTTACCTGTGGCCTCATCAGTAGTGATAACACACAAAAGAAAGGGCAAGAGCCTGTAAATAATTTTCAGAAGATTCATTTTGCATTTGAATCTGAATTTAAAGAACTGAGAAGGACAGCATAGCCTCACTTGGCTTTTGTGTTCTGCTTCAGTCACATGGATCCATCGTTGTGACTAACCATCCCTGGATGGACTCACTGTTGATTAATTGGAAACAAGAGGATTCTGGAGGATCGAAATAATAGCAGAATATGCTAATCCCAAACAGGGAAAAGATCTGAGGGATGTGGCTGCTAATAACACCTGACTTCCCCTCCTCCTGCCCCTTCTGTGTGCTTGTTAATGGGTTTACTAGTACCAATAGACAGTACCAACATAGCATGGTCTCTGGCACAGACTCCAATCTGAGAATCTCGATCCAGGATGAGGCTTGTTATTTAAAATCTTGCTGCTGGATACTGTGCAAGCTCTGGGATCAAAGAGGATAGCCACACTTAGGTCCTGGCTGAGCTTAGAGGAAATCCTGTGACACCTGGCTGCTGAAAGGCAAGAGTGCCAGTAATGGGAGTCACTGGAGATTACTCTGCAGCACTGCTGCAAGGGCTTGAGACCATCTGGCTGCAGCAGTTCAAGCAATTCCTCTTCTGACATATTTTATCTGACTACTTTCTGGGGTCTAGCTCTCCTTCAGCAGCAGGAGCAGCTACACGAGCCCAGCAGGATGGCCAGGCACAGCACAGCATCTCAGCGTACGCTGGTGCAGAGGGTGCTTGAGCAATTATATCCTGACAGCTGGGACATGGGTGCCTGGCCTCTTCTACTACCACTTTTTTGGGCACTGATATCTTAAACCACCACACAAAGATTTGCTAGAGCCTGGTCTGGGTGAGGTACAACACCCATGCAATGTCCAGAGGACATGGGTGTTACTACATGTGAATGTGGAGAGTGAGGGGAGAGACAGCAGGTTAAGCTAAAAGAGTGGAAATTTCTCTTTAGAATTGTCTTTAAAGTATTATTATACTTTAAAAAGCCATACAGTAATGGCATCAGGAGGCTTTATATACTGCCCATCCTAATTCCCACATGCATAGTTTTCAACAAAGAAATCAAGAGACTACTTTGTTAATTATCTGCTCTGAAAACTAGGACCTTATCATCCCTTTTAAAATAAAAGCCTGTGCATGTCCCAAAGCTACTCTAAAAGTTAACAGAAACCAACATAGATCAAAATGTTTCCCATTACTGCAAGGCTTCTGCTCACATTTGCTATGGTAACACTTGCAGGAACCAGCTCAGCATAGCTCATGGTCTATTCAGGATAGAAGTAATAATTAATCCAGGTGCAGCAAAACCTTTGAACTCAGACAGAATTTTTGACCAAGCAGCTCTTCATCAGGGAATGCTGATTCATCAGAACCAAAAGGGTTGCTGGAAAGGCTCAGTTTTTATGAACTTCCCAATTAGAGAAAATTATACTTATTCAAGAAAGGAAGCTTTCAAACAGCTGAAATCTCCCCTTTCAACAGTTCCTAAATTCAATCTTATTTCCTCCAGGTCTTAAAAATTGCACAGAAATATGAGTTAATTTTCAATAAATGTAAGGAAAAGCTTTAAAATTGAGTAAAAATCAAACAGTTGAAATTATAAAAATGAAATGTTTTGATTAATCTAATTGTGTTTATAGTTGCCCTTCACAGTGCTTTTTTAGGACTGCATTTTTCTTCACAGCTTATCTGGGAAATACTTCCCAGGTTCTCAGAAATTCTTGAAGGTTAAGAAGCAATTTACTGTTGTGGGTAGTGCAAGTATTTCTTAATTTATGACTTTTGTGGCTCAGAATGCTGTGTACTGCTTCTGACCATAACAAGTACCTAAAGTGACGAAGTTGAGGGAGGGAGATAAACAGAGTCCACAGGATTCACTGGAACAAGCACAGCTTCCTACCTCTGAGTGGGTCATCCCAGCTCTGGGGGCCATGAATAGGACGAGGTGTTCCATTACCCTCTGAGAAGTCAAATGAATTGCTCCTGAGAAGTGCCTGTTTCTGGGCAGTGCCTATGCAAACGGCTCAAGATAGCTCGCTCATGTCTAGCGGTCCACGCTGGGAAGGGCTAACATTAAGGGGAGATGATTCCTCCTCAGCAGATGAGATGAGCGGATAGGGGGAATGTCATAATAAGTCAAAGGACAAATGATAACCCCTAACAGCTGGGTGGAAGCAGGGAAGTTAATGCTTAAGTTTGGTGTTTAAATACATTCCCATCCCTTTCTATTGCGGCAGGGTTTTTTTTTAATGATGTTCTGCCTGGGCACAGCCGGAGCACTCCTTAGCAGCTCACAAGGCTTTGGGTGTAATCACTGTGTATAGCTGGTTGCTCGTTAGAGCAAACCGCAGTAATGCAGCATAAATAGATTGTATCTGGAAAGGAAATCTGACCTGCTCAGAGACTGAACTGTCACAGAAATCGTCTTTGTGCATGATGTGTGTCACATGGCACAAATATATTTTGTGATGGGAGCCTCCATGCTTTTGAAAATCAGCCCACTTCATGGAGGTGCTTATTGACCGGGAACCTCATTTTAGGCACCAGGATGTGAACAGCTGGGCTGCTGCTGGTGGGGTGGTGGTGCTGGGATGGAGCGAGGGGCTGCAGTGGGTGTGGAGCTGACATTTAATCACCTGAGGATGGTGACCAGTGGCACTGGTTTTGAACACTGTGCGTGACCCTTGTCGCTGAGGCTGTCTGTGTAAGTGGAGAGTGAAGTTGTCTGCGCTATTTAAATACTAATGGAAGGAAAACAAACAGAAAGATGATTAATTCAAATAAGTAATGTCCAGCTCATCCTTGAAAGGCAAGCGGTTTGTGTCCTTCCATGAGTTGTGAGACCTCTGAGGCTTTCAGAGAAGCAAAAGGCTTGGGGATATACACCTCTGTCTCCTCGTCTCAGTCACATCTTCCATTAGCTATTTTTTGATCTTTCATCTACATTTACTTTACTGTGTTTTAACCTGTGCAATGCCTTAACCACCACAAAACTCTGGTTTGTCCTTCCCTCAGAATTTCCTCTAATGCCTTTGTTTCCTCAAATACCTATTTTTTCCCTTTTTTTTTTTTTTGAGTGTGAAATATTTCAGGTGCATGCCATAAACCCAAAAGCAAGTAGGAAAACAGCAGCTTTCAAACAGCACATGAACCATCTTTGCAACAAGCCAGAGAACCCACAGGAAAAGCAACCAACATACAAAAAGGACACCTGCCATTTGTCCAAAACTTTCTTCTCAGGTAGATAACAGAAAGTGTTCCCTTTTCCCACCTAATTAACACTTTAAGACATAGAGAAATATGATCCGTTTCTTTCCTTTGTTACCAGCAACCCCATCCTGTTGGGCTTTTCAGACTCCTCCATTCCACCTATCTCCGTAGATCTGACTTTTCTTTTAAATTCATATCTGTGTATCATACATTTCCAGATGACTAAGTTTTGTCTCCTGTATTTTATCCTCTGTTGGCAGCTTCCTTTTGCCCACGTGAGGGAAGAGCATCTGAAGCACTGGTTTAAAAATCAACCCCTGCGGCAGAGCGCTGCCCACTGCCCTTGCTGGGAACAGGCTCTGCACCTTACCAGAACTTCCTATTTGTTTGGACAACATCTAGAAAAGATAAAATAGGAACTACAAAATCTAGGTAAGGTGTCAGTGGTTTAGCTTCCTGTGAGCTTATTTTTTTTTCTTTTCCCTTTGCTGTCTGTTTTGTGCTCAATTTCACTTTGGGGATTTTCAGTGCTGGTGTATTTTCACAGAGACATTAACCCCAGCGTACTCACTGGGGAGTGTGCTTCACCTCTGCTGACTTCAGCCAGCTATAACTTAGCTGTTTGTCTTCTCAGGGCAGGTCTGCCCTCCTAAGTGAAAAGAGTCATGAATGAATTTGAGTTCCAAAGCCCCAGCCGCCTGCCTAACTGGAGCCCTGGTTCTGATACAGACCACTCCAGAGCTGTTTTAGAGGAAGTTAGTCGATGCAACCTGGTCCATATTACCTAACCCTAGCTCCAGAGCTTGCTCCCAGACATTTTTCACCCAGTTGTATAGCCATATCCCTAAGCCATATCTACCATGTCAAACAATCTAGTTCCCCCATTCACTCCCAGGTCTTGGCTCCCTGGTGGCCCCATTTCACGTATGTTGATTCACTCCTCAGTGCTCTTCTGGAATGAATTCCCTCTGGAACAAAACCATGCTGTGTTTCTGGGGAGCTCTTAACTAAACCTTTTATATCAGACAGCATGGATTAAACTTCTCCAGGTTTGGTTCCCTCATTCTGCACCTACACAAGATGCTCAGCCAAGAGCTAACATTAGGGTGGGCCTGATGCTGGAGATGTAGACGAGCAGTTGTCCGCTCCATGCCATAGGCTGCTATAGGGGCATTCTCTAACCACTGCCATGCCTTGAACTGTTATGTTGGTGTGTGGAAGAAAAGAACTTGGACCATGTAATAAGCCTGCCATGACCTACCAAAGTTGGATTTACTGTTCAAGCACAGAACATTTATGGGGATCATCTGTTTTGAACATGTCAAATTCATTCAGCTTTTCTGGACACCCATCGATGAAAATATAAGGGGCAAATCATGGGGCATGCAAGAATTAATACTTTCTCTTGAAAAGCTAACCCAGTATGACATGCAAAATACATGGATGTCAGAATGTTACAGAAAAGAGGACAGGAAGCAACACAAGTAACCTGAAATCCGTGGATGGATTGGGTGTTAGTGAAAGAGGTAGAGGCCAGTTGTGGTAGATGGAGACCTAGCCAGTGTGCTCCATCCTGAAGTAGAGCAATGACTCTCGATAGCAGGAGATCATCATGTTCCTTGCTCCTTGTTTTCTCTGATAGCAAATGCCAGCAAAAAAAAAGCTTTCCTGCTCAGGATTTTTCCATTTGGACTTAATAACCTCATCCCAACTCTTCTAACCCAGCTCCACAGATGGTTGTGATGTACTATATGAGTGCTGAACACAGAGCATGCTGCCGGACCTCCACAAATATTAGAGGATCCCCAAAACTTTGCACTTGGTGTTCTTTCTTATGTCTGTGGCTTGTGGCTACAATGAAATGACACAAAGGCTGAGATGACAAAGGTGACTTGTCAATATTAAAATGTCCAAAATGTTCCTTATCCTTTCACGGATGAGTGACATCCATCTGACCAGGACCTCCCCAGGGAGCTCTGTCATGTTGACTTACCCACTAGGAGCTTGGGGTTGAGGTGAGGGACAGTATTAAATTTTAACCACTCTATAAATAACAATTTCTGTATCAATAATGTGGGTCCTGAACCCTTGGCTTTCCAATTGCATTTGGTTTCTTTGCGGATACCATGAAGATGAAGTGTTACCTGCTCTTTTTTACTTCATTTATCTGTATTCAAGAAAAGCATGTCCTCACTCTTCCAAGGTAAATATCTGCTGGTGCTACTGGGCTTTTAGTGTGTGGTGGGTGGGACAAGGAAAGCACTGAGGCAGAATAACTCCAAGGTGCATAAGAAAACATTTGGCAAAGGTTGACATTTATTTATAGCTCTTGTAATTGGATACGTGGTTCAAATTAACATATAGATGGTGGAGGAAATGAAATTATTCTAAGTCTTCTTTGCATCCATAAATCCTATGTTTTTAATCATATTAAAACTATTCTTTTTGGTCTAAGTGCAAATCAATTCTGTTCATTCAGTGCTTTTGAATGCCAATAAAGGGCATCCTGAAACTTAATGGGAAAAAATAATTTGCTTCATTTGCCTTAAAACAAGACCTTAAATGAATTACTTCTTGAGGTAGAGAGAGAAACCATTTCAGAAAGTGCTAACAATCTGTTTTCTTTCTAAAGCAGCTTTTATGATTGTTTTTCCAGTCATAAATCATTTCTGAACAACCATTTGGTATTTGTACAATGTTTCAGAAGCAGCTTTATTGTTACCTATTGATAAACTTCAGAAATGCCCTGAAACCAAATGCTTTCTTAAAACATGAGAACATATGTCAGAGATGACGACAGGCAAAGTGCTTTTATTTTCGACATGTACAGCTGGTTTAAAAAACCTGAAGTGTTTTAATAGGTAGAACTAAAAGGATAACCCCCTCATGTGGCGTTTCTAAGCAGGCTGAACAACCTACAAGAATCACAATTAAACACAACCTGCTCCCAGGACAGAAATACCTACACAAATAATACTGAATTATGTCTCACAGCCCTTCTGCAACTCCACACCACAAGCCAGTAGCAGACCTCTTGAGTTCATGCCTTAAAAAGAGAATCTTTCAACTCCATTTGTGTTGCAGTCATATTTTGTTGTGGATTGCTGTGAGGGTTAAAGTAGTGGCACAGTTAAGCAAGTTTTTAGGTGAATTCAGTGGAGCAATATTGCTTTGTGCTACTTAAAGGTTCATTTATTTCATGTTTAAATAAAACACTGAATAGCTGACCCTTACTGAAAAATATAGCATTTCCCACTGGAAAGCAAAAGTCTAACCCTCCCAGCCCCAGTTACGAAAATGGCTAAAATAATGAGATTTTAAAGGCAATATATTATATCTGACTTTTTACTATTATTTGAGTGCTAGTGTTGGAGAATTTAATGGTCATGTATCAAAGCTTCCCTTTGTAAGGTTATAGTGTGATTACTACATCTAGACTTCTAAAAAAAATACTGAACATTGTGAGACTTGTGAAGGAGCTGATGGTACTGGGAAGACATCTAGCTCACTTGTAGGGAAAGGGCAAGGCTGGAGGCTGTTGGGGAGCCAGCAAGGTGGGAGAAAAAAGAACCCATAAGCAGACGACTGTGCTCCAGACAAACTAAGAGCTTAAATGGTCCAGGAGAACAGGAGAAGATGCTGGCAGCACTCCTCTAGTGACACTACCTGCTGAGAGCCAGGCTAAGACCTTCAGCTGGAGATAAGTAGGAAGGCCTCTCACCTAGAGATGTCATTCAGAAAGAACATGCAAGTTTTAAATGAAGCCAGGCTATGAGGATGGGGAGACACATCCCTGCTGATGTCTTGTTCTTGTGGGCCTGTGTGATATGTGATGCTGATGGCCTTCCTAGTGACTGAGAAATGCCATGGAGAGGAGAGGTGAAGAGACTGAAATGCCTGCAGAGAACTGGCACCGATTTATGTCTATCTGTGACATGGTGGCCAGGGCCCCTGGATGGGATTAATCCAACTAAACAGGCCTTCTCCACAGTTCTGCGTAGGAACAAGTCCCCTTTGTCTTCCTGTACAGCTAGTGGAGAAATGTGTGTGTATTTAGGTTATACGTCATTCAAGTTTAGCACACAGATCTAAATTAGCTCAGGCTAACTGGACCCTCAAAGTGCTGGTTTCTTTATCAAGAGATTGACTATCTCAGACGAAGATCAAAATCATCTAAATCAAACTGTGAAGCATCCCACTTACTCTGTCATAGGTACAGGACAGGACCTAAGCGTTGTAGTGTGAGGATGGCAGCTGGACTTCAATTTATTCAGAAATAAAAGGGAAAAGAAAAAGAGGAGTAGTGACAGAGTCCAGTGGGACCTTGGCAGAAAGTTGGAGGAGGGGACTGAGAGGGATCCTGTTAAGGACAAAGAGCAAATAGGGAAGCAGGGCACGAGGATAGAAAGTGAAAGAAAAGATGAGCATGTCCAGCCATACCAGGGCAGCAGACAGGGCAAGGAAGCTGGAGGTGGAGGGTTGGTCCTGAGATTGGTATAGGAGGCAAAAATTAGAGCTTTTAACAAGGCGCTTGCTAAGAGGAGTGGAGCAGAAGATGGATTAAAGAGGTTAAAATGCCAAATCAAAGCAGAGGAACTGAGAAACCCAATGACTACAATTTCAGCTGTTAATAATCCACAGGTTAAACATGACTACAAGAGTAAGGACAGAACTTGGATCAGCTTGTTCAGTGTATTCAGGTCCTACCAACAAGAGCTGTAGAGGAATTGCTGCTAGCTACTGCCTGTCCAGTAGTTACCACACTCAGCTGAAATATTTGTGCAACAAGTGGTGGGGTACAAGAAGATATCAGCTTCCTCATTACAGTACTCTCAGGCTGTGGCAATCATAGGAAAAAAACAGATGCAGCAGCCCTTTTTTGGTCTCCCCTGTGAAAAGATTCCTCCAAATGTGAGAAGACAAATTCACTTTTAGAGTAGCCCCAAACACAAGCTTTGGAGTGCACTTGCCTAAAGAAATGGGCAAACTGCCAACCCTGCCTATCCCCAATTGCTTTTTGATGCTCTGTCAAATGATGGTGGAAGCAAAAAAAGGACTGGCATATTGTTGGTTCTGCATGAGAAACAATAGTGATTGCTTGGAGCCTGGCTAGAAGTAGAAAAGATGAATCACCTGGTTGCCAGATGCTGTCAGGTCTCTGCTTGAAATCAATCAGAATGATGGGTTGTGACAATCATGTTATGCAGTTTGAAAACTGTAGTTTTGAGAGCCTTGCCTGTATTTCAGAACAGTCTTTGCAGACAGGGATGGCAGGGACATCCACAGTGCCTGGTTTATGCATGCCACCAACTCCACATGATGAGAGGGCCAAGAGCCAGCCCAGAAAATGGAAATAGGGGTTCAACATTCCCCTGGGTGTCCTCCTTCTACACACACAAATTATTTTAATTATCTATCCAATGCAATTTTCAACCATGTGGTTTGCAGGGCACTTAAGATCAGGGCTGGATTTACAATACAAAGTGGTATTTTTAGTTGCAGAAAGTGAATTTCACTTCTATCATCAATGGTGGCTTCAGACATGGAGTAGCTGGGAAGAGCTATTCCATGTAGAGCATGTCTAGACCGTAGGTTTCAAACAGAAGGGGAATATAAGTTACTGGGCAAAGAGGGGGAGGACAGTGGTATAGAACACCTGAAATCATACCTGGCAGAGGGACAGAAATAAGGAGATCAGAAAAATTGGACTGGAGTAGGAATGATGATGGTAGTAGCCTGTGCACATCTACAAAATGTCTCACTTGGCTTTTGCTGGAGGCTGGGAGGGCTCATGTCTCTGTTGAACAGTGATGAGACCATGAAACTCCAGGGAGAACAGGAGAGGCATTTTCCTGGTCCAGTTTTCCACTTTTGCTGCTTAACACTGGGTTGGCCAGGGCTGGCAGCTGCTGTGCTGGTGCCAGCTCCCAGGAGCAACTTCAGAGTCCAGCAATAGATACTGGCTACCAAAAGCCCTGTACCAAGTCTTTCATGCATTTTACTGACTGGCAGAAGCAGAGGCTGGAATGATGCTCAGCATCTTCACTACTGAATCTTCTTTGAGCCCACGGCAGCCAAGACAGGGTAGAAGAGAAAGGCGAAGCCTGCTTCTCTACTTCTGTGTGACCTAGAGCACTTCCAAGTACTTGTGCTTTACCTACATATCCTTGTTTTTCAGGGATGAAGTATTGTGGGCTCTCCCACAAACAGACAAACATGTTGAAGCCCTTCAGGATTTATTGAACACCACAGAGGTAAACACTTCCCTCTGTCTCTCTGGTCTCTAAGCCAAATTCTTCCCCCAAGTGCACCAGTACTGTTTCCCTCCCCCCAGAGAAAGATTTCACCCACTTTCATTCATTTGTCATAATACAGCAACTCAACAAATGTTTGTTTTTTATTGCTCCACTGCCTTCTGATTTACCTGAGGAGACCTCTCCTTCATAATGTTATAGTAGTGCATTATATCAGACCTCAGACTTCTACAATTGATTTTGTGTACTAAGACCCTGCAAAATTGGCAAAGCACCAACACACAAGTAGAGATACATTTTCTAGGGAACCTCAGCACTTGAGACCAATGCAATCTTGACCTATATGACTTGCACAACTTTGAAGAACAGGGATGGATTTTTGTGGTATTTTTCTTAAAGCAACATTTAGAAGATAAAAATTTCTTAAGCAATACATTTTTTTATTACTTCTATCTTTCATTAAAGAGTATTTAATTAAAATGAGGCAGTTCTTCCTCTTCAAAAGCATTTGCCCAACCACACCCTCCCAGTCTGAAGCCTACACTTGTGTAATCATTCCCTCGACCAACATAATTTACAGGATGATTGAGGATGTGTCTCAGATGACTGCAAGCTTTTAATGGTGCTTATGCCCTGTCTTTCTCTGTCTTTCTTGGTTCTTATTCATGTCCACCTCAAAATCCTACTAATCTTCTGCTGTCCCTCCTAGCATCTTCTGATCCTTCCCTTTAGTTCTCACAAACCTTGATAACCTTCCTTGATCTTTTCCACCTCCACAAGTCAACTCACATATCTATCTCCTTTAATGTAGCAAAATAAATCTCCCCTCCCCCATCATTTCCTCACCACTGTCATTCTTCACTTTCTTGTGCACAGGAACCCCAAGAAGTCATGCAGAACAACTGCAGCACATTCAGTGCAGAGACCATGTGCCAGTTTCTACCAAGTCACTTATGAATGTGTGCAAAGTGAAAGTTTATTGAGGGCTATTTTTTCCAGGGCTATAAATTGGGCAAGTTATAAGAAGAAAGACGAGAGGGAGAGGGACAGGGAGAGAAGGAGAGGAAGAGAGAGAGGGAAGATACAAACAGTACCTCCCAGCAAATTTTAACAGTTACAATCTACCAAGAAAGAAGCAATTGAAAATTAGTGTCTTACAAAAAGAATTATCAGGCTAATTATAGGTGCTACCCCTACAAAAGCTGGAAAGCAAAAATCTAAATCAAAGGAAATGCCTTATTCTTACAGCACACACATTGCATGTAGCATCCAGTGGAAGACAAAGGAACAGCTAAAACAGTCTTTTGTAGCTGTCCCTAGAGCAGTATTGACTGTTGCTGATGATGGGTAAAAAGACCAATAATCATATAAATTATCAAAGTTCCCCATTTACCCCCATTAATTGCTCCTCTACCACCTCATCTGTGTCAATCCAGAGTTCCTTAGCTTTCCTTACTCTCAGTTCAATGAATGCCTACACCAAAGACAAACTAAATATGAAGTGGTGCACATCAGTGCAGACAGCAGACTAGGCAGGGCAACAGGGAAATCAGTGCTGGGGAGTGAAGCATCCAAGTTGCTTCTTTGGGTTTCCCAAAAAATGCTGAGCCGTGCAATGCTCTCACCATCCTGCCAATAAATGTCCGAGATGGCTACATTGAGACTAGCTCAGCCATTTGTATAGCTCATTGCAATAATATATTCAGGGCCCAAATGTTTTGCCATTTTTTGTTCCAAAGCCTTTTAGCTTGGAGAAGAGAAGGCTCCAGGGAGACCTCATTGCAGCCTTCCAGTACTTGAAGGGAGCCTATAAACAGGAGGGGGAGTGACTGTTTACAGGGGTTGATAGTGACAGGACGAGGGGGAATGGTTTTAAACTAAGGGAGGGGAGATTAAGGTTGGATATTAGGAGGAAATTTTTCACTCAGAGGGGTGAGGCACTGGCACAGGTTCCCCAGAGAAGCTGTGGATGCCCCATCCCTGGAGGCATTCAAGGCCAGGCTGGATGGGGCCCTGGGCAGGCTGCTCTAGTGGTTGTCAACCCTGCCCACAGCAGGGGGGTTGAAACTAGATGATCTTTAAGGTTCTTTTCAACCCAGGCCATTCTGTGATTCTATGATTCTATGATTAAAAGCATGGATGAGTTTTCTGTACTATTTTGCAGACATATTCTCTCTGAGAAACGACTGAGAGAAATTACAGTTGACAGCTGACGTATGCCTGGAAACATGGTGCCCTAAATTGAATATAATATTCCTGGTGCAATTGCACCAGAAAGGAATAAAACAAACCTTATTGTCTGGTGACTCCATGCTGTGTCTCTTCAAAAATGCATCCAAGATTTATATTGAACTTTCACACTGTAAATTCATGTCTAATTTTCTGCTTACTGTCACCCCTAGATTTTTCAGTATTATTGCTTCTAAAGTTTCAGTCTTTTATTGAATATGTTGGCTTCTGATTTTTTTATTGTAAAATATTTAATTTTACCAAGAAGAATCTAATTTTCTTATTTTCTTTATCTTCATATTGTTGCTTCAACTTGACTTATATTCAAACCCCTTCTGGCATTTATTTCCTCCCTGATCAAAGTAATCAGCGAGTACAATAACTACAAAGACTGGTCTGATTTTCATTAATTCTCCAAATACCCTCAGGGTAAATAACTCTCAGCAGACTTGAAAACATGTAACATAATAACTAGCTAAACGTATCTATTATACTAGACATACTATCTCAGAAAAGGTTATGTTCCTGTCTTTGTTCCTGATTTATGAATTTATGTGCAGAAGTCATTATAAATATTTCTTAAATACACACATTTCATTTCCAGCAGTAGCAGAATGCTCTAACACAACACAGGGAACATTAACCTGTTTGTTACAAGTGGCATCTTAAACTGAAAATATATTCTTTGATTATTTTCAAAATGCTTATTAAATGTTATTTTTTTTCTTTCCTTGGTAAAACAAATAAAATGTTTTTCTAAATTTTCAGGTCATTCTCTGGCAACCTGTTGTGGTTGAAAACATCAGGAAGGACAGAGAAGTCCATTTCTACGTCAGGGCATCCAGCACAAATAGCATAAAGGCTCAGTTAAGGCAACTGACCATCCAACACAAGTATGTATTTTTTATTTCTTGTCATGAATGTTTCAGTGAAGTTGTTTCTCATTTATTTAACAGGAGGCTGTGCTCTTTCTTTGTTTGATTCAGAGTCTCAGTGGGAGATGTTCAGGGACTTATTGAAAAACAGACTATCAATGACACAGTCAGCCCACGCAGATCTTCATCATATTATGAAAACTACCATTCAATGAAAGAAGTAAGATATTTTTGTTGTAATCCTCTGTAGATTCAAGGGGTGAAATTTGTCTCATGGTTGAGAAATGAGACAGGGAAAAAAGTCATCAACAGGTAAATAATTACCATTGTATTGCTCAAACACTGAGAGTATTATTTACTGAATGCCTTCATAAAGAAAGAAAGAAGTACCACACAAAATATCTCATACATGTATTGTCTGAAACTGCCATTCAAGTTCAGTCAATACAGAAGCAAAATGAAGTCACAAAACAACATAGAAATATTTAGAACATTAAATTAAAAATAATTGAACCAAATAGAACTAAAGAGGAACTTCAGGGCTATACTTGGACTTTATTGTGACTGTACCATACTGTTAAAGAAAAATTACAGTCAGGCAAGTGGTAAGTGGGCTGAATTGTTAGTTTTTCTTTCCCATCAGCTAAATAGGAAGGATTTTGGGAAGAAGAATGAGTCTAAGTCTAGATAACTTTCAGGGATGAAGGAAAATGACAGGGGGAAGATCTATTTTCTAGAAGATCTATTTATCCTTGCAGATATATCACTGGATGGAAGAAGTAGTGAAAGTCCATTCTGACCTCCTCCAGAAAATATATATTGGATCATCATATGAAAAACGGCCACTTTATGTTCTGAAGGTACAGCTGTGACTTACTGCAAAAACTTCCCAAGTACTAATGTAAGCAGGTGATCGGTTTTGGCCATAACACTTTCTTAAATCTGTACTTATATGCATATTTTTGTGGTTTTTAGAAGTTTCCTAAGTTCTTCTAGTAAGATGCATCACCTTTGCAAAGGCATTTGACCACATTAGCTTCCTTGCTGGGTCACAAAGAAGTTCTCACATCTACACCAGCATCCAAAGGCATGAAATACTGGCATGGTGGATATCCTTCTCTGTTGACTATGAAGTCAATCTAGTTTGTTGCCATGCATAGTTGGTGATCTGTTCCTTTGACCTCAGGTCTTCCTGCAATCTTGGTGTCCACATTAGAAGCTTGCTGCAAGCAGTCTGAATGTGGCTCTCTGACTGCATGCGAATGTAACTGAGAGCAGCATCCTTGCCAAGGATCAGTCTAAGCTCTCCCTACAAGACAAATGCTTCTTCTGTCTTGGTTACCCTTTTCACTTCCACTTTTATGTGGTACACTTTAAAACAGTGACATTTTAATACAATTTCTCTTTTGTCAGCTTTCTAAAAGCCAGGAAAAATCCAAAAGTGCCATATGGATTGACTGTGGGATCCATGCTAGAGAATGGATTTCTCCTGCTTTTTGCCTGTGGTTCATAGGCCATGTGAGTAGATAATCATACCTGATCACTGTTTTCAAAGCAAAGCAAAAAATCTTGATGCCGTTTACCTTCTCTGTCCAAGTGTGCTCTAATCTATTTACTTACACAACACCAACACATGAGATTTGTGTCTAAGCTGCATGTATGTGTACGTCAGTAGGGTTTGTGTGTGTGAGAGAGACAGAAAGTCATATGGATCAAATGCAAGAGAGCTCAGACGCATTCTCAAGCATGAAAGAAAATTCAAAGAATGTGCAGCAAATTCAACAGAGACGTTTGCAATTATTAATGGTCAGGAATGGAAATGATATGTCAGGAAAAGCAAGCCTATACTGCCACATGGATCCAAGGAATTATCTTGGCTCTGGGTCGTGCAGCACATGGTGGCTCATGCCCATGTTACTCCAGTAGACACTGCCTGGAATAGATCAGAGGACACCCAGAGTGAGCTCAAGCTGTCCTACAACCCTTGGTTCTTCCCTACATGCCTCCCTAGAGCAATAGGTACCTCACATGTGCCTGCTCCTGTCATGGCATAGCTCCACAGCAGCATGCACACTAGCAATCTCTACTTAGAACTTGCTTGATGTGTCACCTGCTGCTGTGCCTGCTGGTACTGCTCCTCTGCCTCCTGCCTCTGCATTTTCTATTCATTATCCTGTTTTTTTCTGGATCTGCCTCATTCAGAGAATGAGGCTACACAAGCCACCTTCTTCTGAAGGTGCCATCCCTGGTAGAGACACTGTCATTTCAAACCTTCTGACCAGCAACTGCCAGCTACACACACAGAACCAGTTCATGGAAACCAGTAAATCACTGATGGGATGAGACTGTAGTATGGGCTTAGCCTAACCAGCCTTGATGGGGAGCCACAGACTGATGGTCACATCTGATCTTTATTATCTTTAATATCTACACTGCTTAGGAGAGTGAACAAAGGTACACCAAAAGATACAACATCCATGGTTTACACCTGGATCTTAACATATGTTGCCTAGGTCTTTTTGAATTTAAGGCATCTTTGCTCAACTCATCATGCTGAACTTCTGGCCCAGTTCTTAGTATGGACCAGGAAAAAGGCCTTTCTGGCTCAGAGAAGGTTGCCCAGCTTGTTCATTTAATGTCCTGAGATATTGTTTATTGTCACTTTTTCATAACAGCAAAGTCCACAATAAAAAATAAGCTAGATGAGACCGAGACTTCACCATCACCAGTACTGTAGCCGGAGAAACAACATAGATGAGTCCTTGAAACATGAATTATGGTTTGGCCATGAAGGAACTAATAATGATGATGATCATGATGATGATGATGTTGATAATAATAACAGTGTTTATTTCTGTTCTCAGTCACAACTATAAAACCTCAATGACTATAACAGTTGAAAGGAGATCACAGGAGTTAGGGAGAGATACAGCTGCATGTACCTTGTGACCCACTGATAATCCCAGCCTTCATAGTTCCGTTGGAGAGAAATGTGTTTGCCCTTTTCATGCTGCTCCAAAAAATTACCAACTGTGCTGTCACTTTGCCAGCGGCATGTCCCTCCAGCATTTTTCAGAAGTAACAAGCTGAACATTTAGGTTCTTCATCTCCTTGATCTAATTTATGTCTTTTAAAATAAAATTTTATTTATATATCACTTCATGAAGTAACATTTGAAAATCCATTATTACACATCTGCACACACAAATTAAAATCACTAGCTCTCTCTAGCAAATCCTAGGCATTCTTTTTAATAGGTCCACTCTTTATAATTTAATTTTGTAATTTTCTTTTGTTGAAAGAATGACATTTCTAATTTAGTCAGAGAAAGTCCATTGCCTGAGGAAAACTAGCAAGGATTTAAAATGAAAGAAGGTGGTTTAAGTAAGGCATAAAGAAAAAAAAAATTATTAAGGACTCAGTCTATCCTGATAGTAACAAAGCCACTTATCTAGGTTAAAATTTATCCCTGTGTCATGGACCAACAACCAAGTTAGGTGTCACTAAAGCCTTCAAAATAGGCTGTGAGGTGAAATTAGCAATGTAGCTCTTACTAGCTCTCAGCATACAAGTGCATTGAGCTCATAATGCAACCAAGAAGAAATAATGTTATGTACAGCAGACATTTGAAATGCTATTTCTTATTTTGTGGCTTGCTTTATTTTATGCTGCTTTGGGGTATTTGGGGTTCCTATAATTTATAAAAGCAGCAAAAGCTCAAACCTTCCTATTAATAGGGTTCCATTCTCTCTCATGACCACCTGTTAACATTAAAAGACTGTGTATGTTACTGGCTGTATCAGTTCGATACCCACCCTTTTTCTGACACTTCTAACCAAAGAGCTACTTTGCTATTTGGCAATTTCTGTGATGTGATGTGCCCGTATTAGGAGGTAGACTGGTCAGATAATTGCACAATTATTTTACACATGCCATCGGGTGCCTTTCTAGGAAGGTAAGAAAACCACTATTACAAATGCTTTTAGTAAGTTTCCCCTGTGCTTTATAGGCAATCCATTGGCGTGAGAGAGATCAGACCATGACAACACTTCTGGACCACTTTGATTTCTACGTCATGCCTGTGATGAATGTGGATGGCTACGAGTACACGTGGAGCCATCCCTCTGTATGTAGAACTTTTTTGACAGGCTGTGCAACATACTGATGTGCTATTTACGGGAACCATTAATGTGCATGCTTAGGGCATAATTTCCATCCTGGAATTGCATGGCCCAGACTCTTAATCTGTGCTTGGGATTTCTGCATCTGTGCCCTATTTAAACCACAACAAATACTGCAACTAACTGGCATTTGACACACAGTACCTTTGGGTCTTCCAAGCTGCTGGAAATGCATTTGGAAATGACAGAATCTCATCCTGGGATTTTAATACTTCCAGATGTCAGGGAACGCCTGTGTCAGCCTTCAGCAGCAGGGTTACAAATACTGGCACAATCCAGCACAAGCCGAATAGCGTGCTGCATCAGACAGAGCACAGCTAATAATTCACTCCTTCCTCCTGCAAGGCAGCCCCATTCTCTGAGTACTTTTTGTTTGAGATAAATGAAGGTACAACAGATATTTTTTATCCAGGATTTTATTTATTGGTTGGAAATTCTGAGTTGTTGAGATGGTTCTTTGACTTTTAGATCCTTCGCTCAAGTTTAAAAAAAAAATCTCCCCCACTCTTTTACTTACTCAATCTTCAACCGAGCTTGGCTCGCATTTGGATAACTACACATATGCAACTCAACAGCTGCACACCAAACTTCCAACTTTCCACATGCTGTCAGTAAAATGCCTACAGACAGGTTGGATCTGGACCCCTAAACTCACATACCTGACCAAACAGTATGCCCTCTCCCCTCCTTCCACAGTCCAAATCCATTGAAATCAGACCAGATGTGACTACTTCATATCCTACCCAACATCTTTTATCATCATTGTGATTTTATAATCTTCCTTGGTCTTTTGCCTCTTCATTGGCACATGACCTGTAGAAGTACAACTGGAAAGTCACATTTAACTAACCAGTGACATGGTACACCTTTTTTTTTTCACTTTTTTCCCCGAACATAGCTTGTGTGTCTCTTCCCATAGAATCGACTGTGGAGAAAGAGCCGTTCATCACACAGTAACAGCAAGTGCATTGGTACAGACATGAACAGGAATTTCGATGCACACTGGTGTGGTATGACATAATTTCCTTCCTATTATACCCCTGCCTCACTTTTAGCCTTTAAAATTCTTTCTTTTGAAAATATTTTCATTTACTATTTCACAAAGTTATATAAAGACAAATGCAGCTGAACATCTGTTATGAAGCAGTGAACACTTCCCCAGCTTGAGATACTTCTTGTCTGGGACACAGATATTTTTGTTGTGGCATCCTCTGATGCCACACTTTTTTTTTTTCCATGCAAAAAAATAAGAAGATGGGGACCAAATACTTAGATTTAAAAGCTATATTCAATATAAATAGATCATAAAAACAGAACTTGGAGAAGTCTGAAGAAATAGCAGCAAAAAACTATGTGATACAGATTAGTTTCAGGGAAAGGTTATGTAATGTACTGCATTTCACTTGTCAAGCACTTTTGTTGGCGAACAACTGAAGCAGTGAAATGCTTTACAAAGAGCAGAAGAATACAGGCGGATTAGAAAATGGTTCTTCTCTAGAGAAGTCTTTGGACAAAATGTACAGTAGGCAAAAGCAGAATATCTTACCTAAGTAGAGAACTATTCATACTGTTTTCAGCCATGCCATGCTCTTCTCTTGGATATGATTGAAAACAAAGAATAGAGAAGTCTCAGCACCTTGCAGGGTCATTGGAGAGAAAAAATATTTGTAAAAATCTAAGCACCAAAGTCAGGTGCTTACGATAACTTAAGCAGATGACTGTAAGGATCTCTCTAGATTACTCCTTTTAGTTATGCAGACAGTTAAATGCTGTAAAACAACATTCTGTTTTTCTAATTAGCATAAAAATATTGCTCCTACTGAATCTGATACATCTTTGCTTAGCAATTAATAGCAATGGTTGGACAGCTTTGGTTCAGAACATAGTAACTGTAGAATCTCTATTATTGCTGTAGTTGTGCAGAACACCAGGAGTTCAAAAGGATCCTCAGAAGAACCAGGTTGGAGTTTTAGTGCTTTATAATAGTGTTGTAATTACTAATAAGAATGTCAATTTGAATACAATAACACAATTTTGTTCCCAAGAAATTACAACAAATTAATGGGAACCTGCAATTCAATCTTTATTTGCATACTTTAAAACAGAGAAGACTTCTTGCCAGGGGTGTCAAGTGCTCAGACTTGTACTGGCTTCAGATTTGCTTGTGAATACACTTTGTGCCACCGCAAAATTCCAGGTTTTATATCTATACATTTAATCAGAGCTGTACTGCTGCATTTATCTTTTCTTCATCTGCCCAGACAACAACTTCATGAACAGGTATAAAGCCCCCAGAGTTTTTATGAAGAGAAAAATATACTAAATGCGCTAATACATTACACTTTTATACTAATAAAAAAGAAAATTACTCCACTAAAAGGAATGCACTCACTTGGAACTAAATTTACCTGGAACCTGGATTTAAATTTTTCTCCATGTTTTCCATATTGTTTCCTTAGCTGGCTGTTCTCAGTATGACCAAGGATTAAGGAAAGCAGACAGAACATTAATCCAAGACTACCAGCCAACAGATTCTTCATTGCCCTTCTCCTCAAACAGTACTCACTTCTGTGCAAAACAGAACAGTGCAAAACTTAACATTCCCATTTTGCCACTTTTTAATGATTTCGCATAGATGCTGAGAAGTGCATGTCCATGTGCATGAATTTTCATGGACTGTCTGTGAAATTCCCCTTAATTCAGCAACACTAAGAATTATACACATATCCCAGAACACAAAACATACCACAGTCCTCTCTACCCCAGTGCTCTTTTTTCTGACCTCCCAGTCTGCACCTCTGTCAGCACATCTCCCCCATAGCCTGCTCTCTTCACTGTATTATTGCTGCTTCTTCTGCTGTGTCATATTTGGTTGTAGATCACACTAGGATTTATTTTCAGCCACTGGTATTATAAAGGGGCCTGCAGTATCGGTGGAACATGTACGAAAATACAGGTTTATTCTTAACATCAACATCCAGGTGCCACCATATAGCCTAGTCCTTCTATCACAATTATATTTCACCCAAATACACCTCACAATTTTTAATTAACTTAAACATATAAATATATATATATATATACGAATTTTTATGTGTTTTGGCTCCTCAGTACTTTGTGGCATGCTATAGGTCTTCCCTATATATTATTGGCACCAGAAGATGCTTCTGCCTTCCCTGTATCATATGATAAGAGGTTGCATTGCTTCTACAGGTTGCATTGCTTCTACAGGGTTGCTAATCTGCAGATGTAACTGGCATTACTGATTTCTGAAAGATGGACATCTGTTGAAGTGTTCCAATGCCCAGGGAAAGAAAGAAAGTCTTGTGGGTGTTAAAGTACTCAGTGAGCTCTACTTCTGCATAAGATTTAAGGACAAAATGCTTATTTGAAATACAGATAGTAGCAAAGGGGAAAACTTACAACATTTATTAAAGCACAAAGAGCTGACATTTAACACTAAAGATCCTAGCTGATTTCAGAAAGTTATTTGGTCTTATTCTGAAGACAGCAAAAACGGTGAATATTAGCTGTCTTCTAGGTAATTTGTTCCAGTGCCTACTTTTCCTCATTCTTAAAAACCTGGTACGTTATTTTCAATTTGATTTGTGCTTCTTTGACTTCCAATTGGCAGTTGGCCTTCCCCTGAGATAATAACTCAGAACTGCCTTTTTCCTGTAGCACTTCTAGATTTTTAAGAAGGGATCTCATGATCTTGTTCTTGATTAATTTAAAGAAATGGAGTATTTTCATCCTCTCCTCTAAGACTTCTTATCCAGTCTTTGAATCACATTTTTCTTCACCTTCTCCATTTTTTTTTCAATAGTAGGTGAGAAATCCCAGTAGGTTTGCACTGATTTCTGCAAGAATTCTTTCCATAGCATGGTGGAGTCCACAGTTTCTTGTGTGTTAGCATCATACCCTGCTCTTTCATTAGATGAACAGAAATGCAGACGGGAAGAATCTAAAGAGTAACATTGTGCACACTTTTGTTACAGGAAAAGGAGCATCTCCCTATGAATGTCAGGAGATATACTGTGGTCCCTACCCAGAGTCTGAACCTGAAGTGAAAGCAGTGGCTCGCTTTGTCAGAGATCACAAGGACATCATTAAAGCATACATAACCATGCACTCTTACTCCCAGTTGGTATTGTTTCCATATTCTTACACTATGGACAAAAGTAAAGACCATGATGAGCTGGTAAGTCTTCCCATCTCCTGAATGTTTCACATTCATTTCAGAACTTCTTACCCTGCTTGGTTAGGCTTGTAATGAGGGAGTCACAGTGCTCTGTGGATCAAGAATTAGGAAATGAGATTTCTCTTGATGTTAAGGACTTAAGATATTAAAAGCTTATAATAAAAGAAGTCTGGGCTGGTCTAGCAATGTGTAAGTCAGCAAGCCTCCTCTGAAGACCATAAAAAATGAAAATATTTATTACAGATTGATAACACATCAACAAGCCCTGATATGTTGAAGCTATTGATAAAAGAGTGGAGTCTTGGTTTTTTGGACACCTTGAAATGATATTTGTGTGAATTCCTGATTATGTTGTATAGTTTACACAAACTCTGAAATTACCTGGGTGTGTAACTAAAAAATACTCTCCACATACCTGAGCACTGAGGTATTCTGGTGGACACTTGCTATTTTTATTAAAGTGTTTTGCTAGAGATACTTATTTAAAATGGTGCTAGTGGTAGGATGGAAAACAAATCCTGCTTATGTAGAATTTTACATTCTTGAGTCACCAAATCACATAATAAAAACTCCTAAAAGACAGACAGAGTTCAAAACAGAAAAAGTAGCTGCCGCATTTTCCCACTGAACATAAAACTCTGGGTTTGTCTGGATCTGCAAAAGGTATCCAGGCTAAAATGGGATTTGCTAAATCAGAGTAATTAAGCCATAGGAGTATGTGAACAGCTTAATAATATTTTTTTTATGTAAAGACATAAGTTCCCTAGATCAGGGAACTCCCTTTCCTGCGCTTCCTAGCTCACTTCTGGTGTTTCCTAAACTCTGCTGAGGCAATGAATTCTTTTATTTGCAGCAAGGGCTCCTTCCCAGCAGTAAGAAAGGAGCAGAAATTATGTAAAGGGAACCAGAAAGCAGGTTTGCAGGTTTTGGGATTTGCCATACGGGAAAACAGTGCATGTCTGAGGTGGACAGGTCATTTAATATGGTACATGACGTAAGAACAGACAGTAAGAAAGTTTATAAAGACATAGGATTGACATTTACACACATGGGCAACAATCCATTTACTGCTGCCATTGCTACTGCTTTTCAAGCTCATACATCTTCCTCACTTAACACATTTTACTTTTAAAAACTATATTTTAAAAATAGATGTACAGATAAGAGGATTGCAAAAAGTACACAATTAATGCATTGGAAGCATCCTACTTTGTTAGCCAAAACCCCAGACAGTGCAATGTAGCACTTCCATTGGTGTCTAGGGCCAGTGTGTTCAGAAGAGGAAATGAAAAACATCCAGCAATGTAAATACAGAACAAACTAAACCCAAACAACATGTATTCTTATGCTGTCTTAGTTGCTGTTTAATTTCCTGAAGCAAACTATTTTATATACTGCATTAAAAAATACAGTTGTGAGTGAACAGTAATAATGCATTTGTGACTCCTTTCCTGTAAAGCAGAAAGAGATGAACTAATTATGGGCATTTAACTCTTCTTCATTACTTAAGAGTAGAATTCCCCCAATTAAAATATTTTTCTGTTGTTTTTGTCAATACTACATAAATTAACAGTGACTTACATACTGTGGTGGAAAAGGAAAAATCCAAGACAAGTGGGAACAAATGGCTTGATGACAGTTTGTTATCTGAAGTGGGTGGTAAGGTCCCATTTATATTTTTTATCTAGCTACAGCAGAAATGCAATCTGTAGCATAGGCATATGCTGAAATTTTTAACCATATTCTGCAGGTTTTCTAGAGCCTTTAGAAGAGCATTTAACTAATGCGAGATCCAGAGCACAATGTAAATAAATCCTAACTGCATAAATATTAACTGTTATCACAAGGCTATAAAGATAATAATGTTTTATTTAATTACAGGAAAGTCTGGCGAAGAAAGCAGCTAAAGCTATAAAGAGAACAACAAAGAAAACCTATAGACCTGGTCCTGGTGCACAAACAATTTGTAAGTATGATTTTTACTACAACAGACTTGATAGCATATCCTTATTAGCATCAGAAGACAGCTTTTGAACAGAAAACTAAAGCTCTGGTTTCAGGTGACTGTTATTTATTTTCCCTTCTTCACATAGATTTAGCTCCTGGAGGATCAGATGACTGGGCTTACGATCTTGGCATTAAATACTCTTTTACCATTGAGCTTCGGGACACAGGAACTTACGGATTTTTGCTTCCTCCTCAAGAAATTAAACCAACTTGCTTAGAAGCACTTTCTGCTGTCAAAGAGATAGCTCAACATGTTCTTCAAAACTTGTGATGTTGAATATAATTTATTTCAGCATGATTGCATTTAGTTAGCTCAAACAATAATAATAAAAAAGCTTGCTGCTCTATTAAAATTATTTATATATAAGGCAAAAACCAAGGATGACTGCAGCCCCTATATTTAATTTTAGAATATATCAAGTTATTTCAACCATATTTATACCTACAACAGCAGTTCAGTGTAGCTTCCTATGGAGACAGCAACAAAGACATCAACAGTGCTGCAAATACAATATCACAGCACTGAATACTCAAACACACATTAAAAATCTGCATGGAAAAGGTTATCTTGCACCCGGAGGTGCTGGTCCATTACAATCCCTGTAAGAAAGACACTCTGACCTGTACGGTATAATTTAAAATGTTACTTAGTAGAGATAACACTACAAGGGGAAAATAGCAGAGGTAATCTTTTGTCCCTCTAGATCATGGGAATCCCAGGTGGCATAGCATTGAATGGGCTTCTGATGGACATGTGGTATGCTGGGCACACCCCATCCATACAAGAAATTTCCCCATTTCAGTCATTCAAGCTATGATAGGATTTCCTTACAAGAATAGAACCCTATTCGACATTTCCATTGTCAAACAGAAAGGATGTTCACATGAGAACTTCTTGCTGCACATATAGATAAAGGCAAGGACTCCTCCATGTACAGTGGTCCCCTGGTCAGGACCAATACAAGTATAAAGATGTGCTTGCTACTGTAAACCTCTGATCAGTCTAATTCTCAGTAGTGTTTTAAGCCCCCAAAAGAGGGCCATCACATTGCTGCGTCTCAGTACTTAAGTCTTACAGCAGCTTGCACTTTTTGACTTTTGAAGCCCTTTGGTTCAACTGACACAGTGCTGGCCAGGAAAGTTGCCATCATGCTGGTACACTCATTAAATGCAAGAATGGTGCTGAAGACCCAAAAATCCTTGCTTGAGGGAAGAGATGCCATCCAGAAAGACTTTGGGAGGCTTGAGAAACAGGCCAAAATGAACCTCACANAGACCCCATCTGTATTCTTACCAGCTCTGGGGTCCCCAGCACAAGACAGGCATGGACCTGTTGGAGTAGATCCAAGGGAGGGACACAAAAACGGTCAGAGGGATAGACCACCTCTCCTGTGAAGAAAGGCTGAGGGTTGGGGGTGTTCAGCCTGGAGAAGAGAAGGCTTGAGGGAGACCTTACTGCAGCCTTTCAGTAAAGAGGGGCTGAAAAGAAACATGAAGACTTTTTGTCAAGGTCCGTAGTGATAGGACAAGGGGCAACAGTTTTTAACTTTTGAAAAAGGGTAGGTTTAGATGGGACATAAGGAAGCAATTCTCCAGTGTGAGGGTGGTGAGGCACTGNCAGTTACAACCTGGGTTGCATAAAAAGCAGCATGACCAGGAGGTTGAGGGAGGTGATTCTCCCCCTCTACTCTGCTCTCAAGAGACCCCATCTGTATTCTTACCAGCTCTGGGGTCCCCAGCACAAGACAGGCATGGACCTGTTGGAGTAGATCCAAGGGAGGGACACAAAAACGGTCAGAGGGATAGACCACCTCTCCTGTGAAGAAAGGCTGAGGGTTGGGGGTGTTCAGCCTGGAGAAGAGAAGGCTTGAGGGAGACCTTACTGCAGCCTTTCAGTAAAGAGGGGCTGAAAAGAAACATGAAGACTTTTTGTCAAGGTCCGTAGTGATAGGACAAGGGGCAACAGTTTTTAACTTTTGAAAAAGGGTAGGTTTAGATGGGACATAAGGAAGCAATTCTCCAGTGTGAGGGTGGTGAGGCACTGGAACAGGTTGTCCAGGGAAGCTGTGGATGCCCCATCCCTGGAGGTGTTCAAGGCCAGGCTGGATGAGGGTTTGGGCAACCTGGGCTAGTGGAGGGTGTCCCTGCCCATGGCAGGGGGGTTGGAACTAAACTATCCCTGAAGGTCCTTTCCAGCCCAAACCATTCTGTGACTCCGTGCTGTGCCCCAGCCACCCCCCTCATCTCCCCGCAATCCCCAGCAGCTCAGGCCAAGACCCCAGACGGGCAAGCCCCTAGTCGGAGCACCCAGGGGCGCCAGGGAACGCCACCCAGAGACCCACTGCCCTGCGCCTGCCACTGGCCGCGGCCCCACGCGAACGCGCAGAGGGGAGCGGCACCTTCCGCCCGCAGGCAGGCCCCAGGCGGCACAGCCTGCCCACCTTCCCCGCCCTCCTCCGCTATGGCGGCGCTCAGCTTCCGCCTGACCCGCCGCCACTGACCACCCCCCCTCAACGTCATCACGAGCGGCGGCGCGGCGGGCAGCGCGAGGGCCGCCGGGAAGGGCGCGCGCGGCGGTGGCGGCGGCAGCGGCGGTTACCCAGCGGCCCTGGCGCGCGGGGGCAGGACGGGAGCGGCGGGGGCCCTTGGGCTGCGGGAGCGGGTGTCGCTCCTTGTCTTCCTCTCCGTGTCGCTCCGCGCTCAGGCCCGGGAGGACGGACTCCCCCCTCGCCCCCTCCCACCCTCTCCGCCCCGGGCGGCGGCGGAGGAGGCGGCGGGGAGCGGCGCGGCAGCGGAAGGAGCAGGTGAGTGCGGCGGGGCGGCCGGGGGCGCGGAGGGAGGGGGAGGGGAGCGCTGTGAGGGGAGGGAAGGCCGGGAGGGGGCGGGGCGGGCCGCTTTCCTCCCGCCTCGCCGGGACTGGGGGCGGCGGGGCCCGGAGGCGCTCGGGCTGCGGAACCGAGCTGTGGGGAAGGGCCGCGCTCAGGCCCGCGCCGGTAGCCCCACACCGTGCGCGGCTGGGCGGGCGCCGCGGGTATTGGTCGGGGTGCAGTTCCATCAGTGGCCGTGCTGGAGTTGCCGCCCACATGCTTAGGTCTTCCCTGTTCGTGGAGTTTTTTCTACTTCAATGGGGCTCTTCTCCCACTTTCTGGCAGTAAAACAGTTTCTGCTTTATGCGCTTAGAGGAACTACTAATTTCGCTCGTATAAATTCACTCATCACCATTTCTTTAGATAGTGGCTACAGCTAACTCCCATCCTTTCCGGAACTCTAGACAGGGCACCTTGGGTTAGTGTTTCAGATGGTCTGCTTAGGTTCTTACCTTTGAATTCTCTACTAGATTCTTACTCCACCGTTGATTTCTTGTCGACTTTCTACAAGACTGTTTAAAGAACAGGTTGTGACAGACAGTGGGTTAGCGACCAGGACCTTGTGGGATCTTGCTCTGGTGGGGAAACACAGTGTGTCTGTGCAGGCGGGAGTGGACAGACTCAGTCCATGAACTGGGTGTATCTGAAAACAGTAGAAGTGTGGCTGTGCCCGAGATAATACGCCCCACTTCTCGGCATGTTTGCTCGAGTGTGACAATGCACTAATGTGGTGATCCAGTTTGCGGATTGGAGATAACGTGTATCCAGCAGGCTTGATACAAAGGCTGAATGAGCCTGGATCTGTCTGCACCAGTCTGCGTAGACTGTGCCTTAGTGGGGTAAAACGTCTTCTTTGAGTATGAGGACTTTGTTAGACAAGTTATGGAATACTGCATACTTACTTTGTTTTATGATACTAGGGCCTGATCTTTATTTATTTACATGTAGAACGCCAACCATTATTTTATTCTTGTGAAAACATAACTAGTAGTTGCTTATCAGTACTAGTGGAGAAATACCATATGTTAAAATAGAGGGATAGGTTCAAGTTAATATGGTGATGGGCTAACAGCATGGGGTTGTAAAAGTCAACCTGGAATAATTTCTAGTTCTCTGTCAAACAGGCTTTGTGTGAGTTGAAGAGTGCTAGACTGACATTGCATAAATGTGCAACCAGTATTTGATTTTTTTTTGAAGTTGATTAACAATAAGTTTTACTATTTTTAGCATTATTTTTGACTAGTAAACATGTGGGGCTCCTTCAAATATCGCTGTTTTATTAGTGCTGTGACATGGAACCTTAACATTGTAATCAGAAACAAAACTGTTTCAGGTAAAAGCTCTTCATTTGGAAGAGTGAAGGGGAGCGCTGACATTTTCTAAGCTGTTGTCAATAGGAATTTAGTTTACCTTAGAGTGTTATAATAATTTTTTATCCAAATTTCTGTAGGATTTTAAAATTAAAATTTTGCTTGTTATTTTAAATGGCATATTTCTTACAATTTCACAGGTAGGATTTTCTTAAGTGACATAATGTTTAGCCCATGTGTGGTGTGCACATATGCATGCATGCACAAACTTGACATGCTTATGAGTGATGTCTTGGACTTCTTAAAGAGATTTTTATCTTCGTATAGTTTTTTGTGAACTTTGCTTTTGTTCTGTTACATCTCAGTTCCTAGTTTTCCTGTAGAAGCAGGATTAATTTTTGCAGAGGACTGGATTAGGTTTTTCTAAGAGAAAAGCAGGTGTTTCAGGTGTATTTCTCTTGGTTGTGGCTTGTGTAATATCATACTTCTGTTGAAGAAAAATGTTAAGCATGCTTGACACCAAAAATGTGAGAGTACTGATAATAAAAATACAGAATTTCACTGAATGTTATGTCAATCATATGCTTCTTTGATTTCAGTTACTTGGTTAGTGCCCACTAGATATGCTCACTTCTCACAAGTCTGTCCACATTCTGGATTTATTAATGAAGTAATACTGTGAAATATGTTTCACTTCAAATAGTAGTATATTTAATGTCATTAACAGATTGTTTCTCACTCTGGAAAAGTTGCTCCATTTAAAGAATAACATAGATGCATCTGTGAGTAAGTTATTGTAGTGTCAGAATATTTCTAATTTATTAAAAATTCACGTCTTATTTATGTAAGGAGAAGTGACACTTTACAGTTAAAACCTTAGCTATAGAGTTTATTCTAGAAGTATAAAGTTAATTTCACTTAGTGGTAGTAAGCTGTTTCAGAAGTTGCAGACACTTCAGTGGCCCTAAGTAGATTTAGCAATGCAATGTCATGTATCTGAAATAGAGAAGTTCATAATATTCTACTTAGAAACTTAAAAAAAAAAATCATGGTAGTAATTATTTTAAATATGAATGCTTAAGGCTCAGTCCACACTGATACTCAGTGCTGTCAATGCATGTGAGAGTTTGACAAGAAGATGGCAGTTCAGAGACACAGGCGTTTGATGGAAAGGTCTGCACTGTCCATCAGTGTGGGATTGATAGCAGAACTGTGATCATCAAGGGTAAAGCAACGTAGGATGAAAATTTGGGAGAACTGAGCAAGTTATGGAAATTTTTATGGGATATTCCATTTAATTTTTTCTTGATTATTCTTTAATGTGCAGGCTGAAAAATTTGGAAGTGAAATTCCTTCACTTCACTTGCATTTTTTCCCATCACAGTACTTGTTTGCAAGCAAGGAAGCTTGTCAGTAATGTAAAACTGCTGTTATGCATCTGAGCTTTCAACTGCAATATTGTTTTAATAATCTCTATTTTTCCAACTTGCTTGATCTTTGAAGAATTAAAATGGGAAGGACTGGATTTTCAGATACAGTCTCTCAAATGCAATGTTTGATATAGTGAAAATTCCTCAAATTGCCTCTGAATAATGTGTCTGGACTCTAATCCTGCAGCCTGTATAACAGCTATATTCACTTAACAGTGAAATCTCATACAGTTCTCATTGCAGGCGTGAGACCCTGGTGATAGTTTGTGCGTACAGAAAATAAGATTCTATGCAGTCACAGTGTACTGGTTTTGTTTACTTAGAATAATTTCTTAGGAAATATCTCTTCTGTTAATACAGTATCTGCTTTTAACTGCAGATCAGTGGGTATGGGTCAGAATATAAGGAGAGAATTGTCAGAATGCTAATTGAAATGGTACAGTTTTTCTTTTCACCCTCCAAGTTTATTTTTTATTTAAGATAACGGATTTCACAAACCTTCCAAGATTCAAGGTTGGATGGTGTTCTCTTAATTTCCTTGTAGGAAATTATCAGCCAAAATATAGGGAAGTAAGTAGTTGGAAAGAAATTATCTGTTCAGTTATGATGATGTTACCACCTTCCTCCTCTCCATGTTTACAACTAGCCTTCTAAGTCTAGTCATCATCATAACTTCCTATAGAAGTAAATTCCAAGAAGGTACTATTTGCTGGGTAAAAAGTAGCATTTAAAAAAAAAAGTTTTGCCTCTGTTTCCTTGAAAATAAAAGGACGTTCAAATTGGGAGGCAAAATGAATGCAGGTTTTTTTGTATTTATATACTGCTATCATGTCAGTGTGTACTGTACTTATGTATTAGATGCACTCATTTTGTCTGTCCTTCATGTGTTGAACCCTCTCCCTATTCCATTGCCAGTGCCGTTCTTCTAACCCCTTTTTNCTCTCTTTACTGTAAATATATAAACCAAAATCAGTATTTGGTATATGATTGTCTTATTAAAAATGCTTTTGCATACATCAGTCAATTTTTGTATCCTCTATTAAATGGTGTAGCTGCATGAAACCTTACAAATTCGCTGTTTTTTCTGCTGAAATACAGTGGGAAACAATCCTGAAATGGAAGGGTGCTCAGCTAGGTGAGATGTGGTATTGTTGTGCTTTCTAACTTTAATGGTTTATCCTGTCAGACTTTATTACTACTGCTGCACATTGAGCTGTTCACAATGACTCCTAATTATTTTTCTCAGAAGACTGGACTAATTTGAACTCATCAAGTATTTAGATAAAATCATTCCTCCTTGTGTGCATTACATTATATTTATTTGCATTTCATCTGCTGTTGTATTACTCAGTTCTCTAACTCAGATCTTTCTGGAAATCTCTGTTCTCCGCAGTTTTTACTAACCCAAATAATTTCGTACTCCTGGCAAATTCTACTGTTTCACTGTCTGTTTCCACTAATTGATGTTAACCATTGTTTTCAATGTCTGGTAAACACCACATGGTTAACTTCTACCCTCTCTGAGCATCTTGGTTAATGTTTTGGTTATCTGAACCTTACTTGTGAGATAAAATTCTTCAGATAATCAAAGGCTTGAAGAAGCAGTCACTAGAGCTGAGCTGAGAAGTCACTCAAGTACATAGTGTAAGTTTGCTTTCCTCTGTTTGATAAGTGCTTAGCAAGAGCTTCAGCACAGAGTCTTGTTTGTAGAAAGTGCACAGGTGTCAGACTTCTAGGGAGGTCTTGTCACTGAAGTAACCATAGGATTCAGATAATGAAGTTTCGCCAGGGTACAGGGGAGAAAACCAGGTATTATCAAAGTGTCAGGTATAGAATATAGGCTACAGCAGTATTATGTTTTATGTACATTGTCCACATTTCTACATCTTTTTTTTTTTTTTTTTTTNNNTTTTTTTTTTTTTTTTTCTGTAGAATGGAACCTTACAATCTGAATGCTGTGGAAACATAACGCTGATCAAATCAGTGAAAATTTGTATTAGGGATTAGTTTAAATTTTTATTATTCTGACTCTGGATTGGCTTTTCATCATTTGTAACTTGTTTGTGTATGAGAGGTTAGCTTAAGTGTGTGTGTGTGTGTGTGTGTTCTAAATACAGTGACATGTAGATAGGAGCAGAAGACAGTTGAAGGATAGGAGATTAGTGTTTGGCTAATCATGTTATACTGACTAATGAGCTCTAGAATGATGACATTTTGCAATACAACAAAGAGGTGGAGTTTTGAGCTGTGTATAAATTGTCCAGCATCTGTCAGGTTTTCCAAAATTGATTTTATTTCTGTGTAGGTCAAGTAGTCCTTAAAGAATGGACAGTAGTTTTTGGAGCTCATTTTGCCCTTTTTCTACAATTTATCTCGGTGTCCAGTGTATATCTTCCTTTTTTTTTTTTTTATGGTTTTCTTTCTGTATTCAATAACTCCTTCCTTTCTCAGGTAAGATAATATGTGACTTCTTATTTATACAACTTATGCTGTATTTACTTCAAAATCTATTTTTCTTAATGAAAAATGAGTTAATTCTTGAGAAGCTTAAGAAGTGTATCACTGTTGTGGGTTTTTTTTTNGTAACATTAAAGGTTCTTTTCACTTGAAGACACTTCAGTTGATGCACAAAAAATACATGACAAGGAAAGTGTCTGTTCTTTGTGGTGTTTGCTTCCTAAATGAATAACGTATCATATCTTTCCCAAAGGGAAGCTGAGGAATCCAAAGCAAGTCATAAAATAAAACAGAAAATTATAATTACTGGTGTTCAGCTGACTAGTTCAAATCAGAGGCATTCCTTGTTATTAGATACATTTCACTCATTTATGACGTCTTTTTTTTTCTTCATCGCCTCTGCAGCAACTCTTACAATGTATATCATACTATTTTCTTTGTCTAAGTTCAGTGTCAATAGCCCCAAACTGAAGGATTTTACAGTTTTGCTTTTTTTTTGGTTGAAGTAGTACAAAATGTCAAAAATTAGAAGGAAGGTCACAGTGGAAAATACCAAGACCATATCCGATAGCACATCCCGAAGACCCAGTGTGTTTGAAAGGCTTGGACCCAGCACTGGAAGTACTGCAGAGGTGAGTTGTAAAAGT
>VZTO01003683.1:0-22604 GCA_013400615.1 Syrrhaptes paradoxus
CTTGCCAAATAAATAATGAGCTCCCAAATTAGTCTATATGCAATAAGACAAGGAGTGAATTATTTCTAGCGATTCCTTTTATCATGCATGGATTAAATTATTTCAGTGCTCTGACTCCCAGGGCTGGGCTGCCTCTGAAAAATGTGCTGGTGACACTTAAAAACACCAAACCCCCCTCTATGCTCTTTTATGATATTAAATGTCACCTCTTCCCTCATTTTATCACATTATTACAGCCTTTTCTTGCCTGGAAGGAATCAAATTAATGAAAACTGAAAGAATCCAAGGTGTCTGCCCGTACATCTCATAAAATCATCCCCCACATTACAGAACAAGTTCTGAGGTGATGCCACGAGGCAAAAGACCAAACCAATTTAAATAAGACTGATTACAGCCTTTGCAAAAAAAAAAAAAAAAANTGGATAGCTGTCCTCACGCTGGTACCGTCTCCCCACCATGACACCTGTAAGCACGGAGCAGAGGATGCTGGTGAAGGAGCATGGAACTCTGCTCCCAGGTCAGCAGCGTCTGAACCCGTCCGTGCCGTTGGCCAGCTGTGCACAGGGCAGTGGAATGGGCTGGGGACAGCAAAAGCGGTGTCACACCTGGCACTGCTGGCAGAAGACCCAACAAGTGAAGGAGCTGTGGAGGCTGGGCAGCCCTGCGGTCCCTCAGTGTGCAGGGGGCAGTCGTAGCTGCCCTAGAGCCAGTGCTTCACCTTGTCACCCCTGGACCCAACAGACCTGGGCATGTTTGAGGACTATGGGAAGAACTGCGGCTCTGGCTCTCACACGCACCTTCTGAAATGGATGAGGTGAGACCAGATCACCAACAGTGACCAACACTCAGCACAGCACCTTCAGGGAAATGAATTCAGGTCGTCAGCCCTTCCTCCTGGTGTCCCTCGTTGCTGGACCGCAGGTCCTGTCTCTCGGTGCCACCGCTTCAGGCTGTCACTCTTCTGCAAGCCAAGGGGATTTCTCCACAGCCACCACCGCTCAGTTCTCCAGCACAGCACCGGTGAGACACCGTCCCAGCAGCTGCTGTTCACCTCTGGGGCTCGGGAGGGGCAGCTGGCTTTGGAGAAGGGGTCAGAGGACCCAGCTATGGTTGCTGCACTAGATTACCAGTTTCTCTTCATTGACTGTAAAAAGTCTGAGTAGGACTATTTTCCTGGGCTGAAGCTAGCTTCTGCAAATGTCCAGAGGAGAAAAGAGAGACAAAAACCTGAGGAAGGGGGAAAACTTGGAAGAAACCCATATTTAAAACAAGGAGAAAAATCATCATCACAGGCCAAGTATGGCTGGCTGCTTTTCGTGCAGATTTTTCTGCTGTAAAATGAGATATGATTAGGATTGCACTAGGCAGCTAATATCACTCTTCAATAAAGTGGGATGTGGCCACTAATGCTTGAAGATGCTTATTATTATTTATTGATATATAAAGCTGCTATATGAGTTTTATTTAAAGGAATAGCAGGCACCATTACTGTAATTTGTTAATGTAACAAAAGAATTTCCTATTATACTAATGTCACCTTGCTAAAGCAGAAGCTTTTGTGATTTCTTTTCCTGTAACACCTTGCTGCAGAGGGTAATTCAGCACAGCTGCTGGGTTCAGTATTTTCTCTGTGCCACTCGCTGAGATCACTTGTGGGCGACTTGGATTATGAGCTACAATTTAAGCCACCAAAACCAAACTATTGCTGCATAGAGAGGCCCTAAATGATTTTTTTATTAGGTGTTAGAATTCCTTAACTGGCCCCAGACACTCGGATCAAACCCTCTGTACTTGGAGAAGACAGAGGCTGATGCGGTGCTTGTCTGCTCCCAAAAGGCTGCTCCTACAGGAGATCTTGCCTTTGTGAGAAGCATTTCCCCATTGCTCAACAAAACAGAATGTCGACAAAGTAACCAAATTTGAGCAATTTTGAAAAAGCATCTTCCCGAAGCCCAGAGCTTTCCAGGGAGTGCTCTGCCAGCTCGAGAGCTCTGCAGCTGGGCTGGCTGCAGCACTTCAAGGAGATATCTGCAGCATAATATTTAAATTTCTTAGCCTGTGGTCCTCATACACAGCCAGATATAAGATTGGGCAGTAGGTTGGATGGCAATTTGCTTCCCAATTCATTCTTCTTGCTGTAAGCCAGTGATCAGGTGCTTTCCAGCCCCATATGTAGCATCACTGTGAAGTAATTGCTGCTTAAATCTTTCCGTGGAGTTGACAGTTAAACTGCTGTGGTCACACCCCTCATATTACAAGATTTTTGAGTTCTGCTGCTAATTCTGCAGAGCTGTTAGCTACTCGTAGATGAACTGCAGGGGACACTGGACAGTCCCAGTGTCTGCAGCGTGGGTCACCACCAAGGGGGACCACAAGGTGCTGCCACCATTGCTCTGGGACAGAATTGGTCCCGAGGGTGGCTTAAGGAGAAAGTATAACTGTGGATGCCAGGGCTGCACTCGCAGCTCCTTTCCAGAAGCCATGCAGTGGGAATAGTGTGTGACAACCGGTGGGTGGCTTGGAGATCCAGCCACCCAGCGCATCACCCACCATGCAGGTGGGACAGGATCGGTGGTGTTGCCGAGGTGGAGAACACATCCTGTGTGTTCAGGGCACCAAACATGAGTGTGTAGCATCTTACATACTCACCTGGCCTGGACGTGCTCTGGGGTGGAGCAGTGTCACCAGGCAGCGGGTGCAGGCAGGGGTGGTGGCCCTGGCAGGGACACTGTGTGCAGCCCTCACTGCTCCCATGTCCCATTCTGCCAGCTGTGGTCCAGCCAGCCCATGTGTCCTGAAACGATGAGTCTGAATGTTTAAAAAGCATGAAAATGACTGTAGCCACTTGGCAACTTCATGCCATAATGCATTTTGCAAGCTTTTTAACTGCTTTGACACTGTTTTTTTAATAGTCACAATATCTTTTCTTCTCTGCAACTGAAAACACTTGATTTACAAATTTATTTCTTTGTTTTTTTAAAGGAAGGACTTTCCTGAAGTTGCATTTTTCAGTAGTCCTGGTGAGGGACTTGCAGAAACCAGGTGACCCCATCCAACCCTCCCAAGGCAGACTGGCACATTGATGTCTCTATAGANCTGGGTTGACGGTGGTTGAGGTCTTTTCCAACCTCAGGGATTCTATGAAACCAAGGGTGAATGTGAGCAAGGGACAGACAGGCGAGAGGCAGCTTTGCTGCTGCAGGTGATGCTGTCAGAGCCCCAGCCTGGCTCTGGGCTCCAGGCACTTGCCTGCGGCTGCACCCACACCAGAGCTTGTCCTATGCCTTACACCACTGCTGGTTGCCCCATGCCAGAGGGTGAGGGCACTGCCCTCCCTCTGTGTTAGGGCTAATTCTGATAATATTTGTGCATCACTTAGTTACCATGGTGATGAGAGCCCTGGGAAAAGCCATCCATGAGCAACCACATCTCTCCTTTGCCAGGGGATTTTCTGAAAAACAAGTGGCCAGAGTAACGGGACAGGGGTGGGCTGCACATCTGGAGAAATCCCCTGTTCTGGTCTTCATCGGGCGATGCACTGGGTTGGGTTGGAAAGCTCTGGGCAAGTGCTGGTGATCAGAGATGGAACAGACGGGGGGGGTGCTGTCCTGCCTGCACATGAGCCTCAGGGACCTCCTGGGATTCCAAGGTCCTTGCTCCCAGATCTGACCCTTCAGTGTACACAGCATTGACTCCCCCTCTGGCACTTTGTGATTCACTTTGAATATCCCAGACTGCTTCTGAAGTTAATACCTAACAGTGTGGAGTGTAATAATGAAATTAATTTCATTCTACTCCTGTTCTGAAATGAGACAAAATCGAGACAGAGAAATAGGGAAGAGAGGAATAATTGCAACAAGGAGGAAAACAAAGAATTCCCACTGTGTTTAGTCTACACAGGGCCATCTCAAACACAGTGAGCAACAAAGAGATTTCCCAAACTGAATGCATTAAACCCCCTCCTGCCCCCTCCAGTTCGAACGGGCAGGAGGTGACCTGCCAAGCCCTGCTTGCTGGGCTGTTGGGGGGGTTGGCTGGTGCTCCCAAGAAGGTGCACGCTGCTGGAAAGGGCGCAGAACTGATGCGTAGGAGTTACATGGAGTTAATTTCTTGCAAAATTGCTTTTAAAAACCAGCACTACGAGCTGTTGCTGTGAGAGTGCTCAGAGTATGTTGGAGCCTGCACAGCGTTAGCTTGAGATGTGACCAGACTCCTCCCTGCTGCAGGCACAGAGAAACAGAGACAGTCAAAGTGCTTTTGAACTACGACTGTCGTCGTCTTCCTGTTATCCTCGGAAGCTGCTAGGAATGGCGCAGGTGAAAATAACCAACCCTGCTGCTTATAAAGCAGCCTGTACTCACCCCCCTGATTTTGGCTGTAGCGTTTGTGCTTTTGCTTTCCTGGATTTTCAACAAAATCGACCCATCATCCACTGAAAAGCCTTTGGGACAAGCCTGTGCTCCCTGAATATCAAATCCATTCAAAACAGTGATGTTACAGATTATTTTCATAAAATAAGAAAAAACCTGGGTTGTCACCAATGTCCAAACTTCCCCTGTGGTTTTATTTTTTTCACTTTCTCCTCCAAAATTAATGATCATTTTTGGGGTATTTTTGAGGTTCTGGGTTCAGGCTGGTGTGGTACATTGAAACATCCCAAAGAAGCAAACAAGGGAGAAAACAAATAGCGAGTTTAGAAATAGAAGCAGGCAGGCATATGAGAACTGCAAGTAGGAACATTTTGAATAACGATGCATCTATATTTGTGCCCCGTGCACATTTATATTCTTGCTGAGTTTTTATAAAAATGAGAAGTTTGCTGCAAATTATGGATAATCATGAAAATGTACATGCTGTCACAAAGGAAGGATTCTGTTTGGAAAGAGAACACATTGTCCTTCGAGAGTTTTCTTACCGTAGGCTGAAAATCTGTAAGAAAGTTGTACCAATTTATAATGACCATGGATATCCGACAAAGGGCGAGACTTTGAGTGTCACAAACCACGTTCACTGAGCATTCAGCCCAGGTCAGAAATTTAGAATCAGAGAACAGTTTGAGTTGGAAGGGACCTTAAAGTCATCCAGTGCCACCCCCTGCNCCAACTCTCTCAGCCTGTCCTCGCACGGGAGCTGCTCCAGCCTTGGACCATCTCCGGGGCTCCTCTTGCCGCTCTCAGTAGCTCGACGTCCTTCTTGCACTGGGGGGCCCAGACCTGGACACAGCACTCAGGTAACCTTATAATACATTTCTACATGTAACCTTATAACACACCACTTAAACTGGGTTTCTGGCTAATTAGCGCTGTCAGAAAGGTGTAATGAGGCTAGAGCATCGCAGGGAGATAAATGCAGGTATGTTCAGGGTTGTTTCTTTTTTTCACAGCATAGGTTTAAAATATCAAGATCTTCAAGCTAAATTGCCATGGTCAATATCCACAGCTGAAAGCTGTTCCCTGTGCAGCTAATGTGCAGAGCTCTTTGGAAAACTCAGCCCAAGGTCTAATGGCAAATGATGGAGTCCTTTCTAAAGGATTAATGGGCTGTTAATGTGCAGCCATGGTAAGAAGGGCTCTCCAAAAGGAAAAGACCAGTTCCAAAATCACCAGCCTGTCACTACATTTTCCCCAGGCTTCTCAGATAATTCCCAGGTTTCTTATCGCTCCCCCCCCCATTTCTTTGGGACAAGGTGTGGTGGGCTGCTCTAGTTCTCCCAAGATGAAAGGATGCTGAGCTGACCTTGGAAAAGTTTCTGAGAGGCTGTGGTGAAAAATACAGAGCCTTGGTGTTGGATGACATCATGCTTGTCATGCTGAAAAATGTTTTTTATAGCCTATCATCTGGCCTAGAAACCTATTTTTTAAAATTTATTTATTTTTAAAAGGAAAGCCATATTCTTGTGTACCTTTGTGGTGGGAGAAGCAGTGAAAGCTGGGTTATGCTGACCAGCTTTTCTGTCTTGGGGTGCAGAGAACCAGGGTTTCACCCCAAACATCACCCACAGGCAGAGCCCCAGCACTGTCTATAGGTGACGACAGAGGGGTTTGAGAGGGACAGTTTTTCAGCATATGCTTCAATCACTGATGGCAGAGCAAGTGGGTTCAGCAGTGGGAGTGAGGAGCTGTTTTGCCAGGAAACAGTGCAAAAGCCTAGGGTGTGTCCCACCTGAGGAGCCCCTCCTTGATTAGAAATGGTTTCCTGACCAGGAATGCAGATTTGGCAATGCTGAAATATTCCCTGATTTCACTTCTGGGTCTATAAGATGTGCATTAGCAGGAAAAAGAATTCAGGGGGAGGTTCTCCCAAGATGAAAAGGTCATTCCTTTGTTTTCAGATTCGAAGATTTTAATTTTTAAAAATTCTCCCATTTCATCGGCATCAGTACTCCACATCCTCAAAGATCAAAATGAAATGTTTCACTCCAGATTAAATGAAACACGTCATTCAAAATACAGCCAGCTGGCTCTTTTTTTAAAACACTCTACTTAGACCAGCGTGGATTCTGGTTTTTCAGAGCTGCCCGTGGTGGGAAAAGGCAGCTCCAGCAGCAAGCCCTCTGCCCACACAGGCAGCCTGGCACGTCCCCTGCACCGAGCCCAGGGCACAGGAGGGCGACGGGTCCGGTGTCCAGCTGACAAAGCTGGTTTGGACAATTCGGGTCATTGAGATCTGCCTTCAGGACAGCGCAGGGGGCTGATGTTTGCTGTGCATCCATGAACGGTTCTACACATCCATCCTGTCCTTATAAAGAGCTGACCACAGGCTGCCTGGAAAACCATCTTGCTGGTGGCCGCCGGTGGCTTTAGGAAGGACAGTGGAAGATCTTGCCCACCTTTGAGTGGCTGCCAAGGCAGGAGGAGCCTACTGAGGTCCCTCAAGAACCACCTTTACTCCTGATTTTATTTCTGGGTGCACTCAGGCTCCCTCCATCCAACCTCCAGTGTGCTGGTGTGAGACACCACGTGAGCAGTCGGCGAACGGAGCCTTTCTAAAACACGGTGTAGACAGTGGGAAGGAGAAATTTTCTGGTTCAAAACTCTATTGCTTTTTGTTCAGGGAGAGAAAACTTTTTCTTCATCCATTTTTGCTTTACACACCAAGCCAAGCTCTCCTGCCCTCCCTTCTTCCGTGTCGCTGCCTTTGCTTCCCATTCACCAATATTTATCTCTTTCCTTCCATCTTTTAGTAGCAGGGATGCACTGTGAAACATCACCGGCTCAGCGGTCTATTGTCAGACCTGCCTGGTGAAACGTATTACAGATAGGAGCGGATAAAGCTAGGAGCAGGACTAAGGTGGCTCTGTCTCGATTTATTTCTCTCTTCTGCGTCTTGCTTTCTATTTCTTCTGCACCACAACTGCCTGAATCCAGCCAGTTTTTAATGGGTAGACATCAGTGAGCCAAAGTTGCTCTATAAATCAGAGGGAGCTGAAATTCTGCAACGCTGAAGACCATTTTCAGAAGCCATCTCATGGACCATTTTTTTTCTTCCAATTAAAAGCAGTGTCTAGCCACCTTTCTGCATGTAGCCTGTCTAAGACACATTGCCAAGCCCCAGATATGAGGCCAGGCCAGTGCAACCCACCATCCTCAGCTGTGTCCAGCACCACTGCAGGCTGGAAGGGAAGGGAAAGGAAAAATGTCCTTTTTTTTGATGCCTTCTTCCTTTCTAGGGACATCCTGATGTGCCCCTGTATTGAATAGCACTAAAGAGCCCATGTTCTTGTAAATTACAGCTCTTAACTCTATTTTGTCTTCCTACGCAGTGGTTTGGGACAGGAAATAGAAATATTTTGTGCTGCTAAAATGAGAGGAAGGATCAGAAGGTTATTAGCTACATTCAGAAACCGTCCAGGCTGTTCCTTTGTGCCTTGGAGAAGGATACTTGGAGAGCACAATTTTCTAATTTTACATCCCACATGAGGAAAAGATTGGTCCCCTTCTGAAAAGAAATGGGACCTAAAATTTTGAGCACCATTATCTGTGTTTCCCTCAGCATCCTTGTGTCTCAACATCGGCTGTGAGTGGGGAGCATGGACAGATGGAAAGTGGAGGTCAGCACAGGAGGAGGGTTTTCTGGCGCTCTCATTAAGTAGCACACGCAAATTGCAGTGATTTGAACAGACCAGCAAAACCAGCTATTAGAGTCACTGGGATGGAGCTGCACAGCAGTCGCATATGGACAAAAACTTCTGCGTCACCAGTGACTGGAGTTCACACAACTCTATTCTTCAGCACAGATGCAGTGAAAGGTTGGAGCTATTTTCATGTGGCAGCAAATTGGGGGCATTTACTGCGTGAACCACAATAACTGGCTCCCATTACCCAGTTTATGGGGTGAACTTCTGCACACTCATTCAAATTCATCTGCTTGGCAAATTGGGAGCATTCACTGGTTCATGAATCTCCAGATCTGTGAATGCGACCAGCTGGGGATGTCTGTGGGCGCGGGCTCTTTTCTTTTTTAGCTGCAGACATGAGTTTGGTAAAGCGTGAACGGAGCCATGGTGCCAGTCACTAGTGTGGAGTCATAAATTGTTTCTCAGAACGCCTCTGGAAACAGGGCATGCCAAATTGCTTTGCAGCATATTTGTGATAACAGTGCAGAAGAAAATGCCATTTAAATACAATTTCCCACTAACATAGGAAAGGGAGAAGGGAATGCATAAAACAAATAATTAACACCTCCTGGATGAACTGTCCGTGGAAGGACAATGGGGAAATAAATAGTAGAACAGAAGGAGCTGGCTTTTCCTAAAAATTGTAAAACTTAATTTCCTCTTTAAGGAAACATCAAAATTATATTAAACTCAATGCCAACTGATTTCAATGGGGTTTGCATTGATTTCTGGGAAGTAGTGCTGGTGAAAATTGCCAGGGAAAGTCCATCGAGATTGACATCTTTACAACCACTATAGCAGACTGGAGATGGGAATTTCTTTTCTGAAATAACTTAAAATATATCTGTATTATAAAGTGGAAAGAAAATTGCTGTCTTCTAAGGAGTGAGAAACCTTTGGTTAGGTTGTTTTACAAATATTAAACCAAACATTTCATTTTTTTACTTCTTAAAACTTTTTCTTGAGCCTTTTCTTGAACTTCTTCCTGGAACCCAGCCTCTTGTGAGAGAAGCAGAGGAGGTGATTTGGGGGGTGAAGCCAGGGTTCTGGCACCCTCCTTAGCCTGGAAGCTCTTGTAGATTCTGTTCCAGGACAGTCTGGGAGTCTGGACCCAGAAACCGGTGTTTGAAGCCAGGTCTCCCAGGGCCCACAGGCTTCCTGTGATCTGCCAAGGAGACAGCAACCTGTGAGCTCTGGAAAATACAGTTGCTGAGCTGGTGTGTTACGGAGGAGTCTGTGCTTCCCTCCAGCACCGCAACACAAAATATGGCAGTTTTCCATGAGAGTTTCATCAACATCTGCACATTCCTGTAACATGTCTCACTGCTGAAGAATTGAACTTTTTTTTGCTGAAGACATGGTCTGTTGGAGAATTCCCAGCTAGCTCTGAAGTCTGCAAATTCTGTACATCAGGAGCAGCAGTATGGAGCTTCCTCAATGAACTCCTTGCCTGGCACGTGGCTTTGTCACAGACGCTTTTATTGGGTTTGCGTGGCGGGGTGTTGGGAGGGCTACAGGGGTGGCTGCTTCCCCAGCTCCCAGTCAGACCCACTTCTGGCTGAGCTGAGCCCAGCAGCAGCAGTGGGTCCACCTGGGAAAGAAACCTGCTGGGAACTGTCAGCAGAGAGAGGAGTGGGATGTGAGAGAAACAGCTACACAGACACCAAAGTCAGGGAAGAAGGAGGGAGAGGAGGTGCGCCGAAGTAGAAATTCCCCCACAGCCCATGGTAAGGCAGATGTGCTCCTGCAGCCATGGAGGTAACGGTGGGACAGAGATCCCCCTGCAGCCATGGAGGTAACGGTGGGACAGAGATCCTCCTGCAGCCATGGAGGTAACGGTGGGACAGAGATCCCCCTGCAGCCATGGAGGTAACGGTGGGACAGAGATCCCCCTGCAGCCATGGAGGACCCTGGGCCAGAGCAGGTGGATGTGCCGAAAGGAGGCTGTGACCCCATGGGGAACCCATGCTGGAGCAGTCTGTTCTGAAGGACTGATGCCCATGGACATGCTGGAGCAGTTAGTGAGGAACTGCAGCCCGTGGGAAGGACTCACTTTGGGGAAGTTCCTGGAGGAGTGTCTCCCGTGGAAGTGACCCATGCTGGAGCACGGCAGAGTGTGAGGAGCCCTCCCCGGGAGGAGGAAGGAGCAGCAGAAACAACTTGTGATGAACTGATCGCAACCCCCATTCCCTGCCCCCTGTGCTGCTGGAGGGGAGGAGGGAGAGAAACCAGGAGTGAAGTTGAGCCCAGGAAGAGGGGAAGAATGTAGGGGTTTTTAAGTTTTGGTTTTATTTCTCCTTGTCCTGCTCTGATTTGATTGGTAACAATTTTTTTTTCTCCAACTTAAGTCTGTGTTGCCCTTGACCATAATTGGTGAGTGATCTCTCTCTGTCTTTGTCTTGACCTACAGGTCTTTTGTTATATCTTCTCCTTCCCATCCCATTGGTAGGAGGAGTGAGCAAGCGGCTGTGTGGTGCTTTGGTGCCAGCTGGCTTAAACCACAACACCACTGGAGTTTGTTGTGGACACATGTCTGATAGGTCCTGGATTGTCACCTTCTGTCACACAGACCAACAAACACCCCAAAACAGTGGATTTTGAACCCTCCTGACTGCTGTGGATTTATCAGCAATGGAGTATGAACTGTTGAGTAAAGACGAGGTATTTAAATACCTGTTCCTTAATAAGGTCCGTCCTTCCTAACAGTCACAGAATTATTATTAGGGAAGTATCTTATTCCCTCAACAGCAAAAGCAACAAGACACATATTTGATACTCTTTCTTATTAATATCACACCTTCTAACAGGCAAATCCTGACAGCTTATTATCAAACTCACAACCCCTTTGACTTAGTAGAAACAAGATAAGTAAGAGAGATCGGAGATGTCTTCCCAGGAGAACAGCTCACCCTTTAAGAAAACCCTTTTTAAAATTCCTGAACTATTTGCACCACACGTATTTGTAAATCACTCATTTGCTATGTACCTTATGTCACGTTTAATAATTCTTCTTCCTTTGGTTAACATGGTACCCACAGCCCTCCCTGTCATACAGTATCACCAGATACGTGGCACTGCCGGGCATTAGCATTGCAAATACCTTGGAAAACCCAGTCTCACTTGACTGGAGTCTTCTAAGGAGATTTGCCATACAAATCTGCATTGCACTGCATGTTCAACATGTTAATACTCTCTAAGGCTAATTGTTCTTCTTCCCCTATTAGTGGGAACAATATGCCCAGTCTTACGTTAAAGATGAAGCAAAACATGCTTATTTAACTTTTATGCCTATTGTCCTATGATTTTTCTGTCTTTGATGGAAATTATGAGACATACAGTCCTTGAGTTAGGTCATGAACGGAGCACATCTGCATGAGATGGAAAGAGTCCAGTGCAGAGCCACGAAGATGATGAAGGGAATGGAGCATCTCCCTTATGAGGAAAGGCTGAGGGAGCTGGGTCTCTTTAGCTTGGAAAAGAGGAGACTGAGGGGTGGCCTAATCAATGTTTATAAATATGTGAAGGGTGAGTGTCAGGAGGATGGAGCCAGGCTCTTCTCTGTGACATCCTGTGATAGGACAAGGGGCAATGGGTNCCCCACTGGTGCCGGCTCCTTCCAGGGGTCCTTGCCCAGGGCTTGAGCCCCGTCAGCGCCTGGCTGTCCCCAGCTGCTGTCCTCACACCAAAGTCACTGCTGGATTTCTGCACAGACTGAGAGTTCAGGTTATGGGCAGGGTGAAGAGTGGTGAGGATACAGCGGGAAAGGTCCCTGAGAGAGGGTTTGCTCACTAGGGCTGTGCAGCCGTGAATGCCTGCGGAGAAGAGAGGAGGCTGCTGGTCGTGGGGGAGGTAAAGCCCCAGGGGTGAGAGGTGATTGAAACTACAGAACAAGAACAAATGGGTTGGTTATGAATTTTAGTTGGAAATGAGGAGATAATTTGCTGTGTGGTAAGGGGAGCTCTTGAACTGCTCCCACTGGGGACCAAGGGAGAAGCCACTGGTTTTTAGACAGAGTTTAACCAGCTGGTGAGATGGAGTCAGAGGGAAGAGGACTTGAAGGAGAGGAGACTCCTTCAGTCCCCCTGTTGCTGCATTCCTACCTCTGTCCCTTCCCTTGATACTCCAGTAATGGACTTTCTTCATGTAATTATCATGTCATTAATTAGAATGATGACAATGAAAGCAGGTGCATTGCCTTGGCTGTGTCGCTGTCCCCACCACGCTCTGCTGTGCACCCTGGAGGGGTTAGAGATTTCCACGTCTGAATGCCGTGTCTGAACAACATTTCTAGTAAGTAAAGGAAAACAATACTCAGGTTAACCCCCAGGGTCTTAGATGCTTTTTAGACTGTGAAGTGGTTGTACAGCAGGAGGGGGAACTGGAAGGATTGTGCATGAGGAGGGAAGATTCAAAGGGTGATGGGAAAATGCATATAACTGGAAATGGACATGTACAAAATACATTTTATAAAATTCATACACATTTTTTGAGTATTTTCTGGGCTACTGTCACTGACACCTTATTACAACAGCTGTCAATACCTTGTATTTCAAAGGACGATGAGAAATGCTGATGCAAGGAGGTACCAGACCAGCTGCGGGGCCAAATACAGATGTGGAGGGGCTGGTGTGGAGAGCACTCAGCTCTCCCTTAGAGGGATCACGAAATGAAACAAACTGCTTCTGGCCAAGCGCGTTGAGACTGGCAGAAGGTCCAACACCGACACAAGCGCGTGTTGCAGAGATACATCAGCCTCCTGGAGATTAATGCTGCCAGTGAGTCACTGGGAGAGGAAAAAAAACAACTCTGTGGAGGGCTCTGATGACCCAGACAAGTTGAATATACCAGTTGGCATGCCCCGGGCTTCAGGATGGCTGTAAAACACAACAAAAATAACCCGCTACCCTTCTGTTGCCTGAGGCTGGTTTTGGACTGACTGCCTGATCCAAGGCCCCTCTCTGTTCTTTTAAATCGAGCCGCTCTGGGAAAAGCATCGTGTTGGATTGTCCTCACCAGCCAGCCGCTTTTGCTGTTAATTCTCTGGAAAAAATGCTCCCTCCTGCCTCACCCAGGCGAGGATCCCCACGTAGAAAAATGGCTTTCTCCCGCGCGTTTGTTATATGCAGCTGCGTGAAGCTCTCAGCCTGTTCAATTAAAGAGCCCGTTTTCCCATTAACTGTCTCCTTAGACAAATGGGAAGTGTATTTAATGTTCACTCAGGATGAAGCCAACATGTTTCTCCTGCTGTTTTACACTTTCTTCTTAGTAGGGATTTGTCGTCTCCGACTGTTCAAATACCTTGAAGTTCCCCAGCATTTACCATCAGGAAAAGGTAACAAGTGCGGTGACAAAGAGTGAGTGCCAGATGAGCCTGGGAAAATGGATTGCTTCAATAGATGTTACTGAGCCCCTTTTGCACCCTGCCTGATGCTGAGCAACCACCCCATCCATCACACTCGCTCCAGCTCAGCAGCAGCACGCTGCCCAAGCTTTAACAGGGCTTTTCTCCCCGCTTCCGATCAAGCAAAGTGCTGGGCTGGATCCCTCACCTTCCTGATGGTCTGAGGAGAGGCAGTTTAGAAAGGGGAAAATAAGCAACAGATCTTTTGCATCAGCTCAATGTTTTTTTATTAACACACTCTGAGAATCTTCCTGACGCGGGTACCTTGCTGCACATTAATAGAATAACTGATAAAGTATCCTCTGAGCCTTTATTTTCCTTGTTTTTTCAGCACTGTTTCTCTATGAATCAAGTAGCTGAGAAAATTGATGTAGATTCTCACCTGTATGAAAATACTTTGCCCAAAAAATGAGTCTCACACTGGGCTGATGTATTAATCCTTCTCTCCTGAACAGCAATAATCACTCTCCATCATTTTTCAAGCTGCAATTCAACACTTATGCATTTGCCACTTGCTGCCTTTCAGCAAGTTTGATATTGGCCCCCAAAACAGGCAAGGGAAGGGAGGGAGGAGGAGGATGGAGCTGGTCCTGTCTTACCTGCATTTTTAAGACGTACAATGTACAGTGAGTAACTCAGCACCAATACTCTCAAGCAAAAGCAGCCTCAGACTCCACAGCAGCTCTGGCCCCTGGTTTTCTCACCTAAACCAGCCTTGTCTAAAGAGCAGAGATCACAGAGTGTTTGTCTGAGACCAGCCTGCCTCAGCGGGACCGGCCAGGCTCGATGGGACCGACCAGGCTTGAAGGGACCAGCCTGGCTCGATGGGACTGACCAGGTTCGATGGGATGGACCAGGCTTGATGGGACCCACCAGGCTCGAGGGGATGGACCAGGCTTGATGGGACCAGCCAGGCTCGGTGGGACCCACCTGGCTCGGTGGGACCTGCCTGGCTCAGTGGGACTGACCAGGCTCAATGGGACCAGCCCAGCTCCTCTTCCTGAGCTCTGGGTGCAAAGGAGCAGCAGTTCCCCTTCACCAGGATGGAGGCTCCTGGATGCTTTGCCTTAGCAGTAAGTAAAGAGCAAGTGAGGTGCGAGCAAGTGGGGTGATGTGAACTGAAGCACTTCAGCCTTTACCCCATTCCAGCCTGAAGGCAGCGGTCCTGCCCCTGGAGCCTTGCAAATACATGGACCCTCCCACTGCACTGCCGTCTCCCCTGCAGAGCCCCTTTGCTGGGGGCTGAGGTGGTTCTGAACTGACAGGGGAGGAACCCTGGGAGCACTTGGTTGCTTTGTGCTCTGAGATCAGGCCCCAGCTCTTCAGTGAAATAAATCCTGATTTATCCCTGCAGATAAATATCTTCAACTCAAAAGGACTCCATCACCGTCAAGAGCAAGGCACTTCCCCAACAAGTGGCAATAAAAACCTTTATAACACTTGCTCAGCATGAGAAATCCTCTTCATCCTCTTTCAGTGGTGGCTTTATTGCCTCTTGCCCACGGGGGCTATACTAGTCAGCTCGATCAGACTGTTGAGGTTGTGGATGAAATGTTGATGTCTCTGTCCTGGGCTATGGCCACAAGGCACGTCGCTGGTGTGTTATGCAGCTCCAGCAGGAACACTACTCTTTCCCAGTCCCTGTTGGTCCATACATCCAGATATTGTGAAGATTAAACTCTGAGCAGTTCTGGTTTGAACTGAAATGGAAATGAATCTGATAACAATCAAGAGGGTGCCTTAAGGACAGACCATTTGTTTTCTAGGGTTTCAGCTTGAAATACTAAGTTCCTGCTCTGTCCTCCATGGAGGTTACTGGCTGGAATATCACCCTACTGATCATAGCAGAAAAGGGAATTAGAGCTACAGCTCACGCCAGGAGGAGGGGATGTTAACTCATTTTGTACCCCCAGGATGCAAAGCATCTGTCAGTACTTAGCCCCACAAGAGGAAACTTTTGGCTCGTGCTATCACTGTCATAAACTTGCAGAAATGCCAGGAAGACCCCAACCATGTCAGCAGCTGAATATCTCAAGAGGTTACGCTGGAGTTCTCCTGTCTCCTACAGCACCACATCTCCCCTGGTATCTGGCCTTGAGAGCATGAACAGCTGGTGGGTCTGATGACCCAGAGAGGGGAGGAAGGTGTGAAAGTGTTCTTGAAGATGGGCCGTTAACACCTTCATCTCTCTTCATTTCAGGCACATGGTGCATGGGGAAAGCATTTGCACTTGGAGCTATGTTGCAATGGCTTGGGATCTATAGGGAGAGGATGAGGAAGACGATAATGAAAAAGAAACATCTGAGGGACAGCAAGGCTGAGTGACATCCAGGTGAAGAGGTTTTGAATACCTGGGGTTGCCAATACTGTGAAGACAAAGGCTAACGGTTACCTAAGAGAGGTGCCACGGGAGGGGACAAGGTCGGGCAGACCTGGCTGGCAGGCGGTCCCACTTCACGGTGCACTCTCATGTCACCCATGGCATGGGGCTTCCTCTGGCCCCATTTCTCCAGCCCAGCTGGCGTCATTGCTATTGGATTCCTTAGGGAAGATGGAGATCTTAATGTGGGGAGGTTTTGTGTGGTTTTTTTGGTAGAGCTGCCTTCTTCAGACCCCCAGGTGAGGACAGCAGGTTTTGCAGAGGCTCTACTCTTCATCCCTGTGCCCTCAGTAAGGGCTTGGCATTGGAGCTGGTAAGGAAGGACAGCTAAGGAAGGACAGATGAGTCGTAGCGGGTGGCAGCAGTGCCTGTGCTTTCGGTACCCGGGAACTGGAGCATCCTCAGCCCTCACACCAGCAGCAAGGTGGAGGGAGGGAGAGAGAGAGAAGAATCACGCAGCCAAGCACCAGCCTGTTACCCCTGGCTCTTTCACCACTTCTGTTTCACAACACCTAAGCAAGATTTACCAGCCCCGTTTACCAGCCCCATCCTTTTTTCGTTTGTTTGTTTCTCCATCTTTCCCCCACAGACAATGTGAAAAACTGGGATTTCTCTTATGGTGGGAGCTTTTTTGGACAGGAAACCTCCAGCAAGAGCAGAGGGTCAGTGATTCCCACCCACCCATCCTGCCTGTGACAGAGCCCTGGCAATGGGCAGGGTTGGCAGGTGGGAGATTATTCCACCCTCTGCAGCCTTGCTGCTTTCTTGCAGCAGTCCCAGCTCTCCCTCTCCAAAAACAAGCTCCAGGTCTCCCCTGACCTCCCGTTCTTTCCTTCTGGCTTTCTGGCTTTTGCATTCCTTTGCCTGCTGCCTTAGTGTGTAAATAGCTGTTTGAGATACCCCAGTGCTTGATCTTTACTAAGATTTAGAGTATCTCTTGAGGTTTTGAAAGACTTCTTCATTGTAAATAAAGTTAAATCCTTCTGTATGCAAAGACCTACTTAGATCATGGCATAATCCCCTGTGGTCAGACACCAGGTGACATCCCACACACCGGCAGTGTTTTCCAGATGACCTTGGTGCTTTTTACCCTTAAGGCACAGGATTTCCCTGGCCAGCTTTCCCAATGCCTAAAGAGACAGTTGGGAATCTGAGAGTGAAATCACTGACTGTGATGAGCGACCCTCCAGATCCCAGCACAAGGCATTCCCAGCATTTATTACCATGACCCAACTTACCAGCAGCATGTTGGAAAAGTTACCATTAGCAATGGTAGCAGAGAGATAACCACCAACAGTAGAGAGGGCCTAATTAACATTACTTTTGCTTAAATTACCATCTTAGAAATTATTATGGAAAATTGCAGATGTTCCTGAGCAGGAGTCAAGAGGCAGCATTAACATAACTACTTTTTCTACTTTTATTACTGGCCTCAATGCAGCACTCCTCCTTCAAAGCAGCAGCCTGTTTCCTTGCTGGTTCGTTTCCTTTTAATGTGGTCTGGCGTCACAGGGCCACCAGAGGAAGCTCAGAGAATCCCCACCTTCCTCTGAGCTTTTATGTTCACCTGCTGAATGCATTGATTGCTGAAGCATTTCTTCGCTCATATTTTGTAAACATATCGAGATTCCTAGTGTTATTGGCTAATCAAATCTTGTTTCCATGCCGTGCAGAGCAGGCAGCTCTTGCTCCTTCTTTCCACAGCTTGTAGCTCTGCTATCAAGAAATGTTTTCCTAGGAAAGGCTCAGAGTGAAATCAGAGATTCCCTCCCTGAAGGACACACCAAGATCTTGCTGCCGCTTTGCAACCTGCCCAGGAAGAGAAAACTGCAGCCCAGGCATTGAGAAATCCCTGTCTGCTGCCTGTCGCTCCACAATTATTTGCTGCAAGCCAGACTAACCAGTCACTGTCAAGTCAGGGAAGATGTTTCTTGAAGGCTCAATTTAATAGAAACACGGTTTGTCTCATGGGTCAGCAAAATAGGTTGAGGATGACCTACAATTTTGTGTCCAGAGGGAGCTTTGAAACTTGTCCAAGATGCCTAGATACACATTTGATGCAGAATATAACCGAGTGGCAGATGCCACCAGCCACGGACACTGCTCAGCCTTTAATGGATGGCGTGGTGACAAGAGCACGGCTGGGTGAGCTGACCCGGGCAGGATGCAGGAACAGCCCCGAACCACAGATGAGATGCAAAGAGTAAATTAATCTGTGTTACCTGGCAAACCTGGGGATCTCCACAGCGGCACCCGGGCAGAGGCACACACACCCGGGGGGACAGGCACCGCGGAGCCCAGTCCTTGCTGGAGCCTTGCTGCTCTCCCCTGCATTTCGAGGATTTTTTGCAGGTAGTTTCCCCCTGTGCTTTGATCTTCCCCACAGCAGGTCAGGCACAGACCTGTGTTATCTCAGCACAGAGGTTCTGCTTGTGGAGCACACAAGGATAAACAGCAATTACCGTGACAGATGTGTTTTTCCACACCCCAGGTGCAGGTCACTGGAGCATGTTTACACCCTCCTCGCCCATCTTCCCTGACTTTCCCACAGTGACCCAGGTCCCTGCTGCATGGGGCTGTCGTCCTGTTGCTGCCCACCGTGCACAAACTCTGCCCAGGCACCAGAGCGTCTGTTCACAACGCAATCGGTGTCCAAAGATAATTTTTGGGGTAGTATTTGTCCAAATGCAATGAGTAACCCAAGTCTGATGCACTGTCCCAGCTAATTCCCTGGTCAGTTAAGTACCATGTGAGTAACGTTCATCCAGAGTCGGGGAATAGTTGTGGTTATGAAAACAACAGCGACCAGTCCCATCCCTACAGTGGTGTTGGGGTAAAAGGGGGAACATGAAATCTCTAATGGTTTTTGCGAGATCTAGAGTTCCCTACCAGTAACTGTCAGAGCTGCCTGGGACATATGGTCCCATGGGACCTGCCACAGTTTCAAAAAAACCAAATGGCCCTCCCTGAATCACAAATAACACCCAAAATCATCAGCTTTCCTGCAAGCTGAAGCTTGAGAAATACCTCTTCAGGCTGTTGAAATGTTCTAAAACAGTTGACTAAATAGATGGTTAAATAAAAGGTTAGTGGTTACTAAATGGTTAAATAGATGGTTTTAAAGAGTTCTTTGTAATTGTGGCCTTTTAAAATTCATCATGTTCAAAAAGTAAAAGCAGATAGTTTTTGCTTAGAAACTATTGAAATACAATATTTTTATGATTTCACACTATATTGTGGTAAATGTGATTGAAAAAGTGATCGAAAACGTCCCTGTCCCTGGAAGAGTTTCAGTAGTTGGTATTTCTGCAGCGGAAAAGATTTAACAGAAAACCCTCAGACAGATCCAATCAGATCTTGACTAGAACGTGGCAAACAAAACATTATTTATTTATTTTTACAATAAATTCTGTATGTTTTGTGTTTTGAATACAGCCTGTAGACAAATTCCCAAGCGTGTATCTAGGCAGAGATCTCAGATAACAGGATATCACAGCAGGAGGCTGCTCAGCTCATCAGGAATATTTCACACCCCAAATTAAACAAGCAAACAAACTATTGCAGGGTGACAATTTGTTTTGATTTTGTCCAGGCTTAAAAGGGGTTAGATAAATCCAGAAAAAGAAACTTCACTTTTTGGAAAAGCCCCACAATTTCTACTGGAGATAGAAGTGCAAGTTTTGAGATTTTTGTAGTAAAATTATTTCTTGTCAGCTACAGTTGAGCACTGCTATTGTTACGAACTATTTTTCCTCTTTCACATCATTTATTTGCAAAACCCTTCCACCGTTTTAAATTACTCAAACATAAGCATCAATATTTATTCTGAAATTATTATTATTAATTATATTCTGAAAAAAAAAAAATCAGGGTAGTCCAAATGACTTTGTTTCATGTTTTGAATTTTCTGAAACACCAGACCTAACTCTTAGGAAATCAGTTATTCCTACAGCCCTTGCAATGTCTCATAAGCACAAAAAGAACATGTGAAAAAAAAGCCCATGAAGTGAAATCCAAGGAGGGAGAGCAAAATAAAGTTCAAAAATTACATTTCTTTTCCCCTTTCAATTCACTCAGCCACCTGAGAGCAACAGATCGCCCTGCAGGGAAGGGAAAATGCAGTTATCACTCTGCTGTAGCACAGCAAAGGCTAAAAAAGAAAATTGGCTTAACATAGAAACCAGAATAATTTGCAGAATATGTGAGCAGGGTTGTAAGGACACTCCAGCGTGTGCAGCAGCAGCAGAAGTAAAGCTAAGAAAAAAAGACTGCCCTTTGAAACTTTATAGGCCTTATTGTAAACAGCCGGTGACAAATTTATTTTTAAAATTATTAAAAAAAAATCCTGTCAGAAAACACTTAAGTCAGCCGGAATATTTTCCCCCAGATAGCACAGAGTTATCCGGTTTGCTGTGGTTCTGCCTAACTGTGATCCTGTAAGAAATATCCCCAGCTGTTCAATAAATAATAGTGTTACAGAATTTAAAATAAGAAACTCGATTATTAAAGGTACAAATCTTTGTAGTCTTTATATCTTTAATAAAACATTTATCTATTAATAATGGATACTGTTTCTACCCAAGCTGTGCTTTAAATGGGGGAAAAAAAAAATAAATGACCATTGGAAAATTGCCAATATTTCTTTATCCTCCCCAGCCAAGGCTGACAAAAATGCAGTTACATTGATAAACTGTTCATCATTTACAAAGGTTTAAAAATTTTAACAGCTCCACGTAAATTGAGGACTAGATGTTTAGCCTTGGAGGCATGCACCAGGAAAAAGTAATCTGGAGCCTCCGTGGAGATAAATGTTAGAACTTCACAGCCCTTTGCGCATGGTTAATGGAACAGCTTGGCTCCCGTGGAACACACACACATCGACAGAGCTTTAAACTTTAATGTACATCACACCAGGAGACCTGGGGCGTTGTACCTTCAATGTTTGTTAGCTGAAGAGATCCTAATGGAATAATAATGTGTTATGAAGAGGTTGACGATAATTTCTAAATGGCAGGATAAATAAAAATGTACATCTAGGAGGTGTGCGTGTGCACGGAGGTGTGTGCAAGCATGTATTGATGTGTCTGTAAATGCACTCATGGGGTGCATACAGCTGTGGATCTCAGGAAGGTAAAGGGAATGATGTAGCCAGAGAAGTTCACAGCAGCGTCCCTCTCATGTGGAAAGGAGACAGAAATTTCCACCTCCCGGAGTTTATCCACCTGGGACACATTTTCAAGAGGTGTCTCTTAAGACACTTGCAGACTTTGCAAGATACAGCCCGAGTGCCATCAATTCTGTATTTATGAGCACAGAGACACGGCCGCGTGCTCCCAAGGCACACATCCCGCTATGTCCTCGCTCAGCAGTGCCCAGCTGTCACCTTGGCATTGTCCCTTTGACCGCAGAGGGGCGTTTGCCGAAGGAAAGATGTCAGCAATCTCATGCAATCACCCAGGCAATGGGGCAGTTTGGGGACAACGCAATCTTTTTGTTTTTCACGTGTGTACGGATGACTGCAAATATTGAGAATGCCGGTCTAGCGAACAGGCAGGGAAACTCCAGCAAATAAATGTCTGCATCGAGGCAACCCAAAAGTCAGTAAAAGTCATGAACTAGTCTGAGATGTCCTCCCACCCACCTCCTCCTCCAGACCTCTCACACAGGCACAGCTTCAGAGCAGAGCCGTGCCTACCGAAACCTTCAGGAATTTTAGGCAGAACTCAGCGAGCTCCCTTCTGCTCTAATGAAGTCAGAGCGGAGCAGCAGAGACAGAGCGCTGTGATGCTTAGTGTGAAGATGTATTGTGGCTTCAGGTTCTTCATCCATCATCCCGGAATCCCGTTATTTATGGGATGGAGCTGTAATTGTTAATTATACCTCCTCTAGGGCTCTTCTTTGACAGAAGTCACCACCTACACAGCCCCAGCGCGGAGGGAGGGCTCAGCGTGCCAATCCAGCTGAAGGTACCGGTGACACAGCGTCATGTTATTCTTTACTTTTAATGAGTAAGAGATGCTGTGAGTGACCTGCCCTTTCAGGCTGCAAGGGAACATTCATCCAATTGTCTGCGGATGATAATTGCGGATGGTTATCAGTCCTGTACTCAAAATAGCAGCCTGACCCAAATGAGAACATTTTCCATGCAGCTAAAAGTGGCTTGTTTTCTCCTTCAGAAAAAACATTAATAGGGAAAAATTCAGTTCTTTTTTTTTTTAGCAAAATGTTCAAGTATTGGTTTTGAAATGCTATAAATATTTACAGTGAGATGAAACTCTTTTTATCCACAAAATAAAGATTTTGAAACCTGACAGTGGAAGAATGAGAAGCCAGGCTTTCAATTTTTCAGTTTTGTGGTGGGAAAAAAAAAGAAATCACAAAAAGTTCAATTTTATAAAGAAAAATTCAAACAACTCCATGAAAATGAAGTAAAACAAGCCTGGCCTTTAGCAAGAAGGAACAATACGCCCAGAGGAAAGGAAAGTGAACACAAGGAGGGTTCAAAGCAAACACAGGTTTGCTTTGTCATTTACAAGACACTTGTGACCTTGCTGTAGCTGCAACACGTGGTAGCTGTGCATGACTCGAGGTGCAGGGTTTGTGAGGGTTGTTCAAAAAACTGGAGTTCATCACCGGGTGTGCAACAGGTCAATCCACACAGNCAAAAAAACGGAGTTCGTCACTGGGTGTGCAACAGGTCAATCCAC